>APFE031097520.1:0-46988 GCA_000404065.3 Pinus taeda
TTAATGATAATAATCAAAAACAAAAAAGGAGAATAAAAAAGAGCCAGAGATATATATCCAAATAAGATAGAGGCGATTATATTAAACGAACACTAAGGAAAGAAACCAACAAGGAAGAGCGATCAAGAGTTACAGGAGGCGATGGACAGGAGAAAACCCATAGGAAACTCTAGATCAAGGAGGAACAGGAAGAAACATAAGGCATCAGGTGGAACCCCGAAAGCACCCCAGATGAAAAAAGGGGGGGAGGAAGAAACACTACGAAGACAGGGCAGGGATCCAACATCTACTTACCTTCCGGCCATCATCTCGGTTGAGATTGTTAGGCCTTCTTTCAATTTCTAAAGCTTCCCTTAACTTACGATGATGGAACTGAGCCACCTTGGCAATAACTTTGGCCTGCAGGGAGGGGTGTGGGGAGGCCGTGGGAGGGAGTAAGGAGCAGGCTGGGAGTGGTGGAGGGTGGGCGCGGGGGGAAGGGGTGGAGTGAGGAGAGCCAGGGTGGGAGGGCGGCTGAGGTGGGCAGGAGGGCGAGTGTGAGGGTGTGGGGAGGGTCGCCGCGTGGGGAGGGCGTGTGAGGTGTGGTGGTGGATGACGGGGAGGACGTGTGGGTGAGGGGGCAGGTGCGGGTAGGGATGGGAGTGTTGGCAAGTCATGTGGGGATGTGGAGGGGGGGTAAGGAGACAGGGGCATGGGGTGTAGTTGAAGCGGGTCAGAGTGTCAAGAGGGGGGGTTGGTGATAGGGGGCAAGTTGGGCTGCGACGTCTACCCTGGCAGCTCGCCCGCCTGCCATGAGGGTTGGGTGATTCTGAGAATCACCCAATCCCCATGATAGGTGGGCGAGCCCCTGTGGTGGGCGCTGCAACCCTTACACCCCACCCCCTTGCGCCCTCACACCTCGCCCGACCTCCCCGCCCACGCGCGACACCATGGTAGCCCACCCACGACTATTGGGTGATTGAGTTTGATCAGGCCCACCATAATCACGATGGACGTAATTGTTATTTTGGCTCAGAAAAATTATTAATTTAAAAAAAAATTTCTTCTTCATTAAATTAATTTAATATGAAAATTTTCAAAGAAAAAAATTTAACTTACCTTTCAATTGCGAGAATTCTTCGTTGAATATGTTGATGATAGCAATATAGCTGCTCCAAAAATTCACAAGTCTTTCAACGAACTTCAAAAAACCTGGATGTGACATGAGTAATAGTGATAATGAAATTTAATATATAAGTGAAATTACAGAGATGTTTTACCATACGAGGTATGTGGAATAATTTGTTTTAAAATATTATAAAGAAAATATTTTAGAATTGTTTTACACCGGGTTAAATGTGGGATTAATTTTTTTTAGAATATATTAAAAAATAAAAAAATTTAATTGTTTAGTAAATATTATATACTTTAACTATTAAAATAATTAATGTAGAAGTTGTAGTTTACAATTTTAATTTTAGTTATTTATTTCATAAAATAATTTAGTTTACATTTTTCAATAAATTGTAGAATAAAATAATGAAGGTAAATAAATCTAACAAACTTTTTGGAGGGAAATATTTTCGCGAAACTTTTTGGAGGGAAAATTTCATTCTTTAAGCTATATAATATCCTCAGGAGACTCTCCAATTGTATCATTCAACATCTTCTATTTGAAAGGGATGGATTGTTCTAATAGTGAAGTTTTGATTTATACACCATCAACATCTTCATCGCATAATAAATATATTCATATTGAAGAATATAGCGGGAATTCTTCCACTATGAATAGAAAGTCAATTCTTCCACTTAGTCCTAATTCTAAAGACTATGAGAGCAGCACTGATGAAAGAGGGGATGGAGAACTTCAAATAAATAAAGAGTCACAGATTCCACTTAGTCCTAATTCTAAGGACTATGAAAGTAGCGGTGATGAAGGGCGTGATGGTGAAGTTCAAAATAATGGAGTGTCACGATGTCCACTTAGTCCTAATTCTGAGGACTATGAGAGTAGCAGTTTTGAAGAGCATGATGATGAAGTTCAAAAGAATGGAGTGTCATGGTGTCCAATTAGTCCTAATTCTGAGGACTATGAGAGCAGCAGTTTTGAAGAGCATGATGGTGAATTTCAAAAGAATGGAGTGTCATGGTGACCAATTAGTCCTAATTCTAAGGAATATGAGAGAACCAGCAATGAAGAGCGTGATAACGAATTTCAAAAGAATGGAGTATCAAGGTGTCCACTTAGTCCTAATTCTAAGGACTATGAGAGCAGCAGTGATGAAGAGCATGATGATGAATTTCAAAAGTATGGAGTGTCACGGTGTCTAATTAGTCCTAATTCTAAGGACTATGACAGCAGCAGTGATGAAGAGCCAGATGATGAATTTCAAAAGATTGGAGTGTCACGGTGTCCACCTAGTCCTAATTCCAAGGACTATGAGAGTAGCAGTGATGAAGAGTGAGATGATGAATTTCAAAAGATTGAAGTGTAACGGTGTCCACTTAGTCCTAATTCTAAGGAATATGAAAGCAACAATTATGAAGAGCGTGATGATCAATTTCAAAATAATGGATTGTCACAGTGTCCTCTTAGTCCTAATTCTAAGGACTATGAGAGCAGTAGTGATGAAGAACAAGATGATGCACTTAGTCCTAATTCTATTGAGTATAAAGGTAGCAATGACAAAGGACAGTATGTATCATCTTCAATAAGTAAACAGTCACATTTTCATGGTAGTCCTAATTCTATGGACTATGAGAGTAGCACTGACAATGCACATGAGGAAGAATATCCATTAAACATTCAAATTTTCGATTCAGTCCGAATTCTAAGGACTATGACAGTAGCACTGAAGAAGGGGAAGATGAAGAATATCCTCCAAGTCAATATTCAAAAAGCAGAGCTGATCATAGTGTGGATAACATTCCTCTTAATGATGATGAAAATCCTTATACAAATGATGATCCAATGGTGGAGATGTTGCCAAGAAATATTGTATCGAAGAGTAGGAGCAAACCTTTTCGTATCAATGCAGTTGTTCTAGTTATACAAGGGGTAGAGCAGAATATCTGACGAGAAGAAGTTCTATCAGCGCTCCCATTTCAAGTGAATGTTGCCAAAAAAATTGCTTGAAACATATGGATTTCACATTTTCATTAGAAAGAAGGAAGAGATATTTGTCAATGAATAAAAGCATGCAAAATTAATATTTAGTTGGGTGCATGCAATCTACATTTTCAGGTTATGATTATCATATTAGGAATTTATTTATGTGTAGAAAAGCTTTCAAAATGTTTCATTCGATTGGGAATTTTCATCGCTCGAGAATTCAAGAAAATTTGGAAAAGGATCCCACATTTTATTCATAAGTATGTCATAAAAGATAGTTTGGGCCATTATCAAATATTGCAATGTCATGGATGAAAGATTTCTTTTCAAAGCATGGAGAGTGTATGCCAAATAGAGAGACAATACATATTCCAGATAATTTTTCAAGACGAGAAATCTACAACTTATACAAAGAATATGTAGAAGGTGCCGAGGGACATGGCCAGTTTATTACATATCAATATTTTGTGAAGGTATGGAAGAAAGAATTCAACAATGTCCGTATTCCTAAGAAGACAAGGATGGGGATTTGTGGTACATTTGCTTCTCTTAAATAAAAAAGGGACAAATGTGAAGGCTTCGAAAGAGGTAAGCATTCATAACTTTAACTTTTAAAATTGTATAGTCATCAACTATGAAAACATATTTCAAAATGAATTTCTTTTATGTTGTGTAGATTTAATTGTCAAAGAACTTCAGGAGCATTGCGAACAACAAACAAACGAAAGGAAGAAGTTGTACAAGCATCAAAAGAAGTGTTATGATAATCCGAATAAATATTTTGGTTTGATAATTGATGGTATGGACCAGAAGAAAACACTTTTACCACATTTTGTTCGCACACCCAAAAATTTACAGGAGGAAAATTTTATTTAGTTTCACTTGGCCGGTTGTAGGGTCTTCAATGGAAAAATGTTGCCAAGGGTGTACTTCACAGCTCCAAATATTCATAATGATGCAAATCTGACCATAACCATAATTCATGATGTGATTTCTCATTGGTCTGGTAATCTTCCTGAAGTTTTGTATCTACAATTGGACAACACTTACCGTGAAAACAAAAATCAGGCTGTTTTTGGATATTTAAACATGCTTGTTGAATTGAGAATTTTTCAAAAGGTAAAGGTTGGTTTCCTTCTTGTTGGGCACACTCATGACCATATCGATCAAATGCTCAGTCGTTTTTTAGTCACATTGAGGAGGAAGGAAGTTGGGAGCTTGCCATCGCTAATTGAATGTATTAAGAAATCATACATGCCAAAGCCTACATTTGATGTGTTGGAAGAAACTGTTGACATGCGAAGGTTTATTCTGGGATCATATGGTGAGGGGAAATGCATTGAAAAACTTAATGAAATTAGCTTCCAACATCAATTTCGTATCAAAAAAATTGATGGGAAAATACTAATATGGGCCAAGAAGTATTCAACTACTATAGAATGGGCACCGTCATCAGATTTACAATTTTTGAAGTTCATTCCAGATCATCCAATATTTGCATCAAAAATATTGTTATTACAATTAGTTGGTGAAGTTCAGAATGCATGCAGATAGAATAGAGATATAAATTATTCTGATTGCCTGGAAGAAATTAAAAAATGTATTAGATATACATATGAGTACTTTAACATTGCTGATTCAGTTTGGTGGGAGTCATTTTTCAATAATCAAAGTGATATCATTTCAACAACAACAAATGAAGATATACCTTTGAAAAATCCTTATTGGCCACAAAATGTGTTGAATGAACATGAGGAAGTAAACATTGTTGAACAACAACAATCTCAAGGTATTATTAATTCTTCACAGGTAGTAGAAAGAGAGATGTATATTGGTTCCAGAAGATCTTGTGCACAATGTGAAGCCATGGAAGACCTTTATAGGGGTTTAGTATAGGATATTAAGGAGGGTTGCATGATTGCAGTGCTAGCAGATGGAAATCCCAATGGCTATCCATTTTGGGTGGCTAAAGTTATAAAGGTCTTTACAGAAAATGAGGATGTTACAAGTGTTGAAGTACATTGGTATGCCACAAATACACACCCATTCAATGGTGTGTATAAGCCAGAGATGGTAGTTGACAAAAAAAATGGCAGAAAGAGAAAAAGAAAGGGTACAAATATAAATCGCCGCTGCACAGACATATTAAAATTGGAGGATGTTGACATACTTGTTTATGACTTCAATTTAACAAAGAGAGGAAGTCTTTGCTTCAAGACGATAGAGATTCTGAAAAGGTTGTTACCAAAAGGAACAATGTTGACATGGGAGTATGCTAAAACCAGTTGTAGATCTAGAAGAATTTTGAAACCTGAAATGTTGGGCATGCATGTGGACTCAGATGGGGCACTAGTTGATGAAAGAGAAGAATATGGAACATCTTCGTCAGCATCCAGTCACTCATCTGAAGATGTGAATTCTGATGGTGTGTAAGAAAATATGAGTGATTTTGAATAATTGTTTAAGACAATTTATATAACTTATGTATGCATCATATCTTCAAATAAAATTAATGTTTTCCATATGGTGTTAAATGAGAAGTTATGAGGCATTTTTATGTTGTTGGTTTATATGTCTTAATTATGATAAATTTTATTGTTTAAAATATCTACAACGCAATATTAAATTAGAGATATAATGTATGTTTTATTCAATATACAAATAATGACTTTTGAACTCATTTAGTTATGCAATTTGTTCATAATGTCATGGTTTATTAATTTTATAGTTGAAAAAATTTCAGTTTCTTTTGTATCTAGCATGTTATGGTTGAAAACATGCTGAATTTATACTTAGGAAAGAAAAATGATATTCTACCAAAAACATTAATATGTTTTTTTCCTCATAAACAACTTTGTTTGACACATAAAAATTTGGTTGTACTAGCATTTTTTTAAAATTTTGAAAATTGACCCTGAAAAAAAAATCATTGTTCCAGTATCATCACTTTCGTTTTGAAGCTATATTTTGCACGAAAATTTCATATTAAATTTCGTAGTCACTGCCATTTCTAAAACATGTTCAAAATTGACGCCTAAAAAATAAAAACATCGTTCTAGTATACACACTTTTCGTTTTTAGCACTATTTTTGATGTTTTTTTCGGGTTTTTGGCCAGCGTTCCCGTTTTGAGTTTATAGTTCCCATTTCAAAGTTTACATTGTTAAAATACATTTATGTGCAAGTGGGCCAACCTTGGTGTCGAAGTAGAGGTTAAAAGGTGTGCAATTTTATTGGCACAATGTCATCGTGAAGATAGAGGCCTCACACAAAGAGAGCTAGACATAAGAAACAAAGAGACCGACATGTATGAGAGTGCCCCCATAGGAATACTTATCAAATCCATCATTGGGGTGATCTACAATGGAGATTAACCTTGATAACACTCCTCCGAGACACCACTTACTACTAAGGGATCCCCCTGGGGCAGGAAGTGGTTTTCGCTGTATCATTGTTCCTATGACAAGAAAGCGAGAATCAAGCGAGCATATCCACACATAAAAAATTCCACATCGTCACCCTATCGCCTTTCATTATTCCACCTCATCCATCCTTTCCACATCATCTTGATTTTCTATCTTCCACGTCATGCAATCGTAATTTTTTGTCCACATTATCACAACTCTAGTTTTATTGCCTCTTGTTTACAAAAACCCCATTTCGTCCAATTCACTCATTTTCACTGTTGTTCCCACGACAACTGCAACTACCTCCAACAACATCAAGTCCATCACCATATCCTTTTTGAATGCACTAGGTATTTAAGAAACTTCATTACTTTATGAATTATAAAAAAAAGGTTTAAAATGATAAAGAAAATTGTCCTGTCTAGTTCTTCAACACACATTCCTCTCATGGACATGGAACCCAAAATTTTCGACCCCGTTGGTCCTCTTAATTTGATTAAAATTCGACAAAGTGTCATTTCTAACCAAACTGAGTTAAAAGTGTCATCTAGGATGGTCAATTCAAGTCTTCTCTCTACTATTACTCCTCAAACATATATTTTCCCAAAATTTGTCACCTAGTTGGCTTTATCCTTGTATCCTCAGTGGTGTTATGTCATGAATTCTCTAAGATAAAACAATTTTCAATTTACCTCATTGCTAATCCTTTAAGCTATTGTATTTCCAGAGTTAGACATCTATTTCCCTTTCTCTGAGGAAACCCTCTTGTCAATTTATCAAAATATGTCAGAAGAGGACAACAACAAATTATATAGCTTTATCATGCTTTCAAAAGTAGTTATGCCATTAGAACCTATCGAATTTCATGTAGCTTGTTTTGCTGAGTGTGCCAGGTCTATTATGTAAATAATCATGAGAGTTTTGGGAAGGGATGAGACTTCAGTAATAGGCTATCATGCTATAGGTCTGTTTCACCTCATGATGTAACTTGATGTGGTCTTGGACATTCCAACCTTTTGGGAGAATTCAATTAATACTCAACTCCTTAATTTTAGTATTGCTAGATGTTTTAGGTTTCCTCCAATATTTGTGAACCTCTTCTTGTATGTTCATCTTGAGTAGTTTATGGATCTGGGTTTGTATATTGTTGATGTCAATAAGTATAAACAAATAGTTGTGAATTGGACTAATTTGGTCAGAAGAAAACCAACTGATGAATGATTCTCCTATTATATTTCCCCCTTCATGTTAAGTGTACAAAATTATCAACAATTTTGCGCGCCCCCCCCCAAGGGATTTTACCAAAGGCTCAATGTTTGTTACGAATGAGTAAGGATTTGAAGGTGGGAGATTTGTTTTTATTGGAGGAATATGTAGAAATTAGATTGTATGGAAAAAATATCCTTCGTTATAGGCTCCCCTATTTTGTGCCTATGAGGATATTTGCGTTGGAGTTTATTAGGAAAAGCATGATACTTTGTCCCAACTAAAAAGTAATATTTATTCAAATTGCTTAGGACTGTTGGCCCATTCATTGTTAGTAATAGACAAGCCACTAAGGAGGATGGAAAAATGCTACAAGTAATGAATTTCTAGTAGGGTGAAAAATGGAATTATGATCCACATCAGATCATTTCAAAGAGGATATCAGAGAATTCCTATTCCCATTATATACATGAATCCAAGCGAAATTAGCAAATGGTGGCTTGGTTGAAAGACAAAGAAGCATGGAAGTAGAAAGTGCCCTCCCCACTGAAAGGGGACTGAAAAGAGGGGTTGCATATGTCATTGATATTGAAGGAGAAAGCTCCCAAAATTCCAAAATTCCAAGAACACAAGGAGGATAAGCATAATTTGAACATCTCATGGAGAGACCTTCCCTTCAAGGAGTTTATTAGTTATAGATAGGAGCAATAAAGTGTGCACCATCATCTCCAATTCTTGGTGAGGAAGAGAATAATTCCATAAATTTTTTGAAGTATTCTTATGAAAATATTGAAGAAATAAATAAGAAGATTAAGGAAAATGTGTTCCATAGTTGGAAGCTCAATCCATCCCTAGTTATCAAACTAGAATTCTTTTAGAGATTGATTTGGAACTAAGTCAATGAAATTATCCTTTACTGCTCATGTTTCACAATATATTTATTCTAGAGCTGATTTCAAAACAATTAGTTTGTTTATAACTACAAAAATATATTCCCTTTCCTAACAAGATAAATCTGCACAGGAAGACTAGAGAATTAACTTACAATGATCTCAGTAAATCATCACTAGCAGTAAGAAAAACAAAGGCCTTACTAGGCAAGGTAATTGAACAACTAAAGTTGGAGAGGGCTAATTCCTGAGTTATTCATATTCAAAATGAAGAGTTCAAGAAATTTATTATTAAGCTTGTGTTAGGGCCTAAATCTACCTCAGGCTGAGAAGGGAAAGTCTAGGGTAACATCAAACCACGCTTAACCTGGTAGCTAGCCCTACCAGGTCGGGAGAGGGCTATTTCCTTGTCAATCTCAGGAAAATATAGCAAAATGGGGCTTGAGATGACTGATGTAAAGACTAATTTTAGGCTAGGTATATGCTCATAAGAGTTTGATTGAGTTTTATGTTGGTTTGCTGGATCAAAAGTGAAATGCAGTTTTGGGTCCGGGGAATGGAATTAGTCTTGCAGAGATTTCTGTGGGGCGAGGTAGGCAATTGCTTTAGTGCTTTGAAATAAGTGAAATGGAGAGTCTTTAGACTGGTGAGGAGTTAGAGAGGGCATGAAAGTCTCAGGAATCCTCTTCAAATAGTTGAAAACATGAAAAACTAAATAAACCCTAGGTAGAGCACTGCAACATCAATGATTTCTACCTTTATCCTTGATTCATTTAGTTCAGCTGAAAAGAGAGAGATAATGGCATACATAAACACATGTAAACTTGAATTACAGAAGAAAAAACAATACCAAATCAACTTGCCACAATAATCCCACAAAATGCTGCAAACCCTGGTCTATTCCTTTGCCAAACTGTAGAGATAAATGTACAATAATGCTCAAAGCATTCACAAGAGTCCAACCTTTACAAATGACTGAAAAAGTACTAGATATAGGCAAAACAAAACTCATGCTAGGCTTTAGGGGTCA
The DNA here is from genome assembly GCA_000404065.3 of Pinus taeda. Lineage (NCBI taxonomy): Eukaryota > Viridiplantae > Streptophyta > Pinopsida > Pinales > Pinaceae > Pinus > Pinus taeda. The sequence continues at coordinate 9,624 of APFE031097520.1, forward strand.
AATTCACAAGTTTAGGAATTGTTTCAACAAGATCCAAACTAAGAACTGAAAAGTAGGCAGTGGAACAACTTGCCTCTAAAACCTAAGAAACTGATTCATTCAGTTCAAAACTACCTTTTCATGATGTATCTACCTCCATGAGTGAAGTTTCAACATTTTTACATCAAATTCCATCAAGTTACATCAATTTACATCATAGTTTGAGCATAAGAGATAAAAAAATCAAACTAAGAAAAAACTAGGCGAAAAACAGAGATTTTTTTGGCAAAAATAACAACTTTTCATCCTGTGCGTCGCACCACTGTCCCTGTGCATAATGCCTTTTTGTAGCTGATTTTGGAGGCTTTCTTGTGCACCAAATTTGCTCCAAGTGGGCTTGTTGGAAAGGTCTATCTGTATACTTTCTCTAACAAGTAAAATTTCTAAATTTGGTATCCATTTTCCCCTCTAAATATGAGTTCTACCAACACTGCTTCCTGTGTGGCCAAAAAGTGGCAGAGAGGGCATTTTTGAGGTGTTTTTGACCCTTTTGGAAGCTCAAAACTTGACAAATTTTTTTAGTAATTTCTAGGCATTAATATTTTTCTTGAGGAATCCAAAAATGTAGAGTTTTCCTCCCGAGTGAGTGAGCTGCATCAAGTACTATGTTGGGATAAGGAAGCCTCAGCCAAGATTTTGAGTCTATCTTGGTCTTTCTTCCTTCTCAAAGTTTTCCTCAACTTGGCTTTTAAACTCCTCATTCTTGCTTTGCAAATCTTGTTTCTTACCAAATAGTGATAGGCCATGTGCCTCAACATATTTTTCTCTTTGTTGGCCTTCTCCATTAGCTTCTCCAAGTGCATGTTTTCCCTTTCTAGCCAAGACTCCCGATTAGCATCAATCTCTTGCTCAAGCGGTGTTAATTTGACTTTCCTCCTCTTTGATGCTTGCCGATTTTCCCTTATAGTTTGTAGCTCCATGATCGTTTGCTTATCCTCTAGCTGCTTGTTCCTTTGCTCAAGGTAATTGATAATCCACTTAGCTCTTTCCAGGTTAAGAGATAAGGCATGAATGTCAGCTTCTTTTTCCTGGATGATATCTTTGAGTTTTGAGCTTTGGGAGCCCAAATCAGTGTCCTCATCTTGAATGAGAATGAAATCTCTCTCTTGACCTTCCAAAGGCCCTTCATCATGCACTGGTTCCATAGGTCCTTTATTCCATTGTTCGCCCACATTCGGAATACCTGCTGCTTCATCTATAGTTTCAGGTGTCAAAGTGAATGTAACACCTGCCAAATTGACTTGGCCATTGTGAAGATGGAGGACAAACAATGTAGCAAGCTCATGGTGTTATTTGACTCTTTCCACCATCTCACAAAACTGGTAGCAAGACTAATGTTTGGAACATGCTATAGTAAGAGGACAAACCAATAGCTCTGTAAGTGTAGTGGGCTCCTCTCAGATATGTTTTCCTCCCTTGTGAGGTTTTCTTGGTGCATGGATTTCTTGGGAACCACTCACTGTTTCCTCATCCCTTTCACAAGGTGAATCTGTTTCCATGTTTGCCACTGTATGGTGTTTCAATGATGAGTATGAAGAGATTTTAAATGAAGAATAGTTGTTTGCTATTTAATGAAACGGAATGATGAGTGGGACTATGAATGAGGGGCTGTGATGCTTGTTGTAGGGTTTTTTGGGAGTGGTAGGATTTTGGGAATGCCAATTAGGGTTTGGGAATAGTGGGAATTTGTTAGGTATTAGGGTTTTGGGGATGAGGGGGGTAGGATGAATGTGAATGAATGAGGGATAAGGGATATGAAATGAGGGAAATGTAGTGAAGGGGAATGAAACAATGATGCAGGGGAGAAAAACAACAACAATGACAAAATTGCAAACCCTAGACAGTTTTTTGTAATGTAACTGTGCAGCAAACTAGGGTTTACTTTTGCCCCTATTAAAACACCATCAAAGCTGATCAAATTGCTTGTAATGGCACAATGAGAGTTTCCACTTACTTGAGGAATGAAGCATGTAAATATTTGGAGCTTGAGCAAGTTGATTGGATGAAATTTTGGGTTGGCAGACTGGTGCACCGCGCTAACACCCATGTGCGTTGTGCCAAGGAATAGGTGCATAGCGCCTTTTTGCAGACTAGTTTTAGAGGCCTTCCTGATGTCAAAATTGGGCACATGATAGCTTTTTGGAAATATTATCGAGTTTACTTTCCAACACAGCTTTAATTTTTCAATTTGGAGTCCATTTGCTTTGTCAAAAGTCAAATCTCCCAACACTGGTCAAAATGTGCAAAATGATGCTGCTTAAAGGCAGAGTGCTATTGTAGTAAATTTGTGAAGGTATTTCTCAACTCCAAATTGAGCTCATGATATCTAATTGGAAATATATTTTTGTCTAGTTATCATTTGACTCATCAATCAAGTCATTTGGCCAACCAAGCTAGGCAAAATCTTGATTTTCCCAAGGCCACTCCAGAGGTGCAACAACCCTCCTGAGACAACTTTATGTTTGACACTTCTCTACAACCATGACACCTGTGTAAAAAGTGGAGGGTTTTCTTCCTTGTCCTATTTTTGACAAAAGCCTCTCTCATTTTCTCCAAATTCATCTTTCCTCGCTCAGAAGAAACATTTGAGTAAAACCTACCTCGATGTGTGGAACAGGGGATTTGTCGAAATGAAGTAAAATGAAAGGGAAAAGGGGCTTCTAAATTTTTGAGAAAATTTTGGGAAGTAGGGAGAGATGTTAGGAAGTAGGGGAAGTGGAATTTCAAAGATTTAGTGAGGGGAAGGGGTCCAAAAGGGCTAAACATAGGCCTAGCCTAGAAAATTTTCAAATTGTAGCAAGAAACTAGGGTTTGTGGGAAAATGGGGAATTTGGGGTGTCTCAGTGATGGGAAGTGTTTAATAAGGTACATTAAGGATAGGGGAAAGTGTATGAACATCATGATGCAAGCTCTGTTGATGATTTGACCATACAAGAGAAATTACCTTCAAAACCCTAGGAGAGGGAAATGAATCTTACCTAGGCATAACTGAAGCATGAACAAGGTGTAAAATGACCCATTGGAACCTGACATGATGATGAAAACCCTCTGAATGATGGTACACTCAGCTGAATGGTGACATGGACCGACAACTTTGAAAGGAGTGAAAACAAACCCTAGACCTAATACCTAGTGACCAAATTTTACTTGAAGATTCTCTAAAAAGATAAAATTTCATTATAACATCCTAAAACCACTTTGTAAGAGCATATTTGATCACTGGTGGAAGGCTTCAAAGGCTGACACTAATAACTTGGAGTGAATCCATAGGATAAAACAATTCTTCGAGCTTTGATGCAAAGTTTAGAATCCAAGATCTAGTCTTTGAGAAGAAAGTTAAAATAGTCTGCCACTCAACATGTTTTAACTCTAGAATTGGCTCAAGTTGAAAAAGAAAATGAGATTTTGACTCATTAATTGGTGGAGATAAATAAGGAGATAACAACTCTTAAATATCTCAACATAGATTTACAACGTAAGATAGATAATCATGTCTGCACAATTGTGGTGTGACCAGACTCTGAAGATCCTGCTGAGAAGCTCACTTAAGTGATGAAAGAGCTGAAAATTTTAGAGGATGAATTAAAGAAAAACCAAAAGAATTTAGATGATACAAGGGAGAAGCTGAGGCACAAGGAAAGACAATTAAACATGGCTAGAGAAAATGAAACACAACATCACAAGAACTCCAATCAACTTGTGATGAAGTAAAGGAATTGAAAGAGAAATTAAAGGGAAACATGTCTCTAATTCAAGCAAGAGATATAATCTGGAACGACAATATTCAACATGTCAAGGAAATCTGGGATCATATGATAGTCATGGCTGAAGAGAAGGAAATTCTTAGAGATTATGAATCTGTTATTTACACTAATAAATATCAGTCACAACATAGTGCGCAGTTAGCAAAAAAGATTATTGAATTTTTAAATGCCAAGTTTTCTCTGGAGTTGAGGGCAATGGATATTGCGGACAAAATTTCTATGGTGTCAGAAATAAGCAAGATGGTAAAAAAAAACATATACAAGAAGAATGTAGAGAGAAGGCTATTGGAGGTCAAGGATTCAATGATATCTTTTAACTCCAACTTTGATAGTATAGTCTAAGAAGGATTACCTTCATCTTGGGACCAATAGGGAAATCTCCTTCCCTAACAACAAAATGAGACTTTACTGGTGGAGGCCAAAAGTAAAATTAATTCTTATTGTGAAAGTACTGCAATTCTAAAAAGAACAACAATTGTAAACTATTTGCAAAGGGATTTTAGTTGTTGTGGTTAATTAAAATCCTATTTTTCTGAGAAGTCAACCTACAAGAAGGTAAAAAATCGAAGGATGGCCTACAACAAAAGGTTGTCGTGTCTAACTCCTAACTTAGCAGTGTTGAAGAAGTTTTGTAATTTGATGTCCCCACCAAAGGTTCGAGTTGTGGAACCTGGAGCTTCAACAAGTGATACTGCACAAGACTCCCAAGTCATTAAATGATAATAGTTCACTTATTTTCAAATATGAGAAAATATGACATTTTTGTAAATTGAAATTTAAAAATAGTTTAGTATTTTAAGTCCTCATAAGGTCTGAATAAGTTAGATATAGTTATGAATTAGCTTTGACAGTTAATAGATTTGTAACTATCTTCAATGTAAGGATTTCTTTAAAAATACATGAAGGGGCCAGTTTTGGGGTTCCGATTTTTGTTCTTAGAGAAAACAATTTTTTGTGTGTAATGTGTTCGAATTTCTTGGAGAAGTAATATAAATTCCTAGATGATTCCAAATATTTGTTGAGTATGATATGTGTTCTTTCTTTTGTTACAAGTCATTATTTGTTATTCTTCCTATGAAAATGTGTAAAGAAGTTGCTGGTTATTTTAATCCACATATTTACATTTGCTTTAAATAAATCTCAATACCTATATATTTAGTAAAATTAACCTTAAGCTGCACTCCACATTTTCATGATTTCATTTATTTATTCTTTCATGGTTTCTACTAATATTTGGTGTAAACGATTATGTGTTTGTAGCCTGTTACATTTAATCTTTCACTATTTCACTCCTTCACCTTACCACAACTTTGAAAGTCATTGTCATTGATAGAATGGCCATCTCGGAAGGGTTTTTATTTTCTCCAAGAGCTACCCATACATTACATATTATTAAAACAATCTCTAGGAAACCATGTACAGGATGATAAACAATTTTTTTTTACCTTTCCTGAATAGATGTGTTAGGCACTAACCTCCTTTAGCCAGAGGTTGTCCCTAGGGTTACGACACATCCAATGGTCATGGTTCCTTAAATTTTCCTGCATATATCTAGTATTAATGTGTGTTGATGTTAGCAAGTGGATATTGGAAGGTTTAGACACCAAGAGCATGGCATTAAATAGTGTTAGTGGGAAACAACTTGCCTCCTATCATCCACATGACATTCACTTATATTACAACTTGCCCAAGCCTAAGAAACAGTTGGATTCTCAATTCTATGCAACTTGGGGTTATCTGAATACCAAAGAAGTGATCAATTCATGGTGGTAGGAACCAACCAAATTTGACTATTACTTTTACAAATTTCCACAATGGTGATGGAATTAGAGAAACTATATCTTTAACGTTTTATTAAATTCATGAATTAATTATATTTTAACCAGTTAATCATTTATTTCAAAGAATTTTTATTTGGAATGATAATTGATTTTTTTTGGAGTTGTCTTTAGTGCGAATTTTTGGATTTTCCGGTGCTGGAATCCAGCGGAAAAATTTGAGGTGAAATCTTGATTTGTGTTATTTAAAATGATTTTTTGATTGTATATATGGATTCAATACCCTGAAAAACTCCTAAGGAACTTCGACTGTGCAGGGATTACCCATCAAGCTAGTGATTTCAATAAATTCTTGTCGGATTTTAGAGAAATTAGACCTGAAAAACCCACCGAAATAGCTTCCAAAAAGTCTCACTAAAGACAACTCGATGTTTTTTAACCTATTTTTACTATTAAGTAATATTTTTTATTAAAGCTCCACACAAGAAAAGCTCCATATAACTCTAGTAAATAATCTAATATATTGGAATAAAATTGATTTATGAGATGATTAAGATCCATGTACGAAGAGGTTTTCAGATTCTTGGTTTTTTTTATTGGATTCATTAATAAAACATCAAAGCTATAGTTTCAATAATGTCATTACTAGTACGATATATGATGTGGAAATTTGTAAAAGTAATAATCATCTCTGCACAAGGGAATATTAATTGGAGATTTGCTTACCCCGCTAAAGGACCTGCAACTTTGTCAGTTCTGGCATCAATAGGTATATAATTACCATAACAACATTAGCGTCATTGTTAGTGTCATAACACTCACCGACGGAATGACCACTCAAAAAATTAGTTTTTTTTTTTAATGAATTGTTAGATACTGACAAATACTCAACTCACACGCTTCTCATTGACTCATGCATGCAATCCACCTATGGGCACCTAGGAACCTCACCTTCATGTGGGTGCACTGAAGGCACTCGCCTTTCTTGTGTGCACTCTACATGATGCACACGGTTCCATTTCATCGAACCAATTTGCCAAACACCCGATCGATGCATCTAATGTGTCATACCCATGCGCCACACCCGTTTCATAACACACTTTGGGTGTGCACAGTTTAAAAGTGAAAGCATTGCGCACAACTTTGCTGGTTTATGTTTTTCCACATACTGAAAGCTTTGCATAAGCAAATCTCTGCATATCTCTAGTAAATATCTTTAAGTTTTATTTATTAGCACAGGATCCCGTGTTAATCATTTATTTCAAAGATTTCAAGCAAAAAGGTGATCATACCAGGCACATCTGCATAAAGTTGTAGTGCCCAAGCACCTATAGGGGGGGTTGCGTGCATAAGTTGATGAGATGTGGGCAAGTTAGAGCACTATGTGACACTATCACATGATGGCCGCCAAGGGCGAGTTAGACATGGTGTGTTGATGATACACAAACGATGGGTGTGGGCTGATCTAGATGTGCGATGGGCATGAACCTAGCCACATGATTGGCAATCAAGCATGACATGTAGAGCAAGAAAAAGGCACAAGCGAGGCGAGATGTGAAATGGAAGTCTCTCGGGAAAGACATGCGATGGGTGGAATGAGCGTGGGTGAGTTCGGTGAAACGTGTGGTGAGGTAATGTGTGATACATAGTGACATGGGTGATCATGCCCTAGGCGTGCCCACATGATGGCAAGGTGCCCAGGTGTCCAATGGGATGTTGCGTGTCAGGCATGCTGGGGCACCTAAACAAAGAGGTTTTTGTACATGACACACAGGGGGTTGGCTCGAATTATGATGGGTTTACAACCCAAACAAATGAATGAACAATGACAAATATAAGTAAAGGAGTGTCAGGACCTCAAGTTTGCACCATGGGAAAACAAGTTCCCATAATAATCCTCAGAAACTTATAGACTGTGTGTGCCCAAGTCATGCAATGCGACAGGTGTTGAGCACAGGCACGACAAGTTGGATGAATGGGTTGGGTACTTGGTGGATTGGTTGGAAAAAGTACACCCGTGAGTGTCACATAGAGTGCATGGAAGAAAGGTGAGTGCCTTCTGTCACCCACATGAAGGCGAGGTCCATAGGTGAGCATAGGTGGATTATGTGCGTGATGCAACGAGAAGTGGGCAATTTGAAGCATCAAGTGATACGATCACATGACAAGCCACATGCTCGAGTCGGGTGGAGGGCACCAAAAATATGTGCATGATGGGAAAAGGGTGGATTCAATGTGCTACAAGAATGATTAGGTTACATGAGCAATAGTCAGAACGATATGCGGAATAAGCAAGGGTGAGTTTGGTTAAGCATGCAACAGAGTGATGTCATGCGATACATGATGAAATGGGTGACTAGGCGCCCAATGGGGTGTTGTGTGTTGGGAATGAGGCATGTAAAATTAAACATTCCTTAACACTTAGTGTTTAATGTTTTTAAACAATGTGGAGAGCTTTGCATATAAGCTTTCCGAATAGTGAAAGATCCACACAAATCTAGTAAATATTTTAAAGGTTTATTTGTTAGCATGGGCTAGGGGAGCTAAGTAAGAGATGACTATTAATTTTCAAATTTCTACATTGGTAATTGCATTATTGAAACTATATCTTTAATGTTTTATTAAATTCATGAAATTAATCATATTTTTACCAGTTAATCATTTATTTTAAAGCATGTAAAATTAAGCATTTAGGAACACGTGGTGTTGATTTTTTTCTTTTCTTTTTTAAATGAAGGAATGTAAACTTAAACATTCATTAATGCCTGGTGTTTAAATTATTTAAAGAGTGTACGAAACTTTTCATATAAATTAGTTTGCAAAACTTTCCCCACAGTGAAAGCTTTGCACAAGCAAAGTTCCGCACAAGTCTAATAAATTTGTTTAAGGTTTATTTCTTAGCATGGGTTGGGGAGCTAAGTAAGAGACGACAATTACTTTTACAAATTTCGAAATTGGTAATGGAATTTTTGAAACTATATCTTTAATGTTTTATTAAATTCATGAAATTATATTTTTACTAATTAACTTTGAGGAATATTACTTTTACAAATTTCCACACTAGTAATGACATTATTGAAACGATAGCTTTAACATTTTCTTAAATTCATGAAATTATATTTTTACGAGTTAATCATTTATTTCAAATCATGTAAAATTAAGCATTTAGGAATACATGGCATCAATTTTTTTTTCTTTTTTTTTGAAAGGAATGCATGTAAACTAAAGTTTTTAAACAATGTGTGGTTCTTTCCATGTAAAGTAGTGTACGGAGCTTTCCGCACAGCCAAAGCTCAGCACAAGTAAGAGACGACTATTATTTTTAGAAATTTATAGAATGGTAATGGCATTATTGAAGCTAGAGCTTTAAAGTTTTATTAAATTCATAAAATTAATCATATTTTTACCAGTTAGTCATTTATAGCAACGCATGTTTATTTGGATTGGTAGTTGATGTTGTTTTCCCTATTTTTACTATTAAGTAAGATTTTTTATTAAAACTCCCCACAAGCAAAGCTCCACACAATTCTAGTAAATGTTTTCAAGGTTTATTTCTTAGCATCGGCGGGAGAGCTAAGTAAGAGACAATTATTTGTTTTACAAATTTTCACACTAGTAATGGCATTATTGAAACCATCGCTTTAACATTTTATTAAATTCATGAAATTATATTCTTACTAGTTAATCAATTATTTCAAAGCATGTAAAATTAAGCATTTAGGAACAAGTGGCGTCGATTTTTTCTCCATTTTTTGAAAGGAAAGCATGTAAATTAAAGTTTTTAAATAGTATGTGGACCTTTGCATGTAAAGCAGTGAGTGGATCTTTGCTTGTGTAGAGCTTTCCAGATAGTGAAAGTTCTACACAAGAAAAGCTTTGCAGAAGTCTAGTCAATTTTTTTTAAGGTTTACTTAGCGTGGGATGGGGAGCTAAGTAAGAGACGACCATTACTTTTACAAATTTCCACAGTGGTAATGGAATTATTGAAACTATCATTTTAACGTTTTATTAAATTCATGAATTTTTTATCAGTTAATCATTTATTTCAAAGCATGTTTATTTTAATTGGTATTTGATGTTGTTTTACCTACTTTTACTATTAAGTAAGATTTTTTGTTAAATCTCTACATAAGCAAAGCTTTGCACGAGTCTAGTAAATGTTTTTAAGGTTTATTTCTTAGCATGGGTTGGGGAACTATGTAAGAGATGATTATTACTTTTACAAATTTCTACACCTGTAATGACATTATTGAAACTACAGATTTAATGTTTATTAAATTCATAAAATTACATTTTTACCGGTTAATCATTTATTTCAAAGCATGTAAAATTAAGCATTTAGGAACACATGGCATTGTTTTTTTCTTTTTTTTTGAAAGGAAGGCATGTAAACTAAAGTTTTTAAATGTGCAGAGATTTGCATGTAGAGTAGTGTGCATAGCTTTTCGTACAGTGAAAGCCCTACACAAGCAAAGCTCCACACAAGACTAGTAAATATTTTTAAGGTTTATTTCTTAACGTGGTGTGGGGAGCTAAGTAAGATACAACTATTACTTTTACAAATTTACACAGTGATAATGGCATTATTGAAAATATAGCTTTAACATTTTGTTAAATTCATGAAATTAATCAAATTTTTACTAGTTAATCATTTATTTCAAAGCATGTTTATTTGGATTGGTAGTTGATGGTCTTTTATCTATTTTTACTGTTAAGTAATATTTTTTTATTAAAGCTCTACACAAGAAAAGCTACACACAAGTTTAGTAAATATTTTTAAGGTTTATTTCTTTGCATGGGTTGGGGGAGCTAAGGAAGAGACGACTATTACTTTTATAAATATCCACACTAGTAATGACATTATTGAAACTATATCTTTAACGTTTTATTAAATTCATGAAATTATATTTTTACCAATTAATCATTTATTTCAAAGTATGTAAAATTAATAATTTAGGAACACGTGACATTGATTTTTTTTCTTTTTTTTGGAAGGAAGGAATGCAACCTAATGTTTTTAAACAATGTGTAGAGCTTTGCATGTAAGGCAGTGTGCATAGATTTTCTTATGCAGATCTTTCCACATAGTGAAAGATCAACACAACAAAGCTCTGCACAAGTCTAGTAAATATTTTTAAGGTTTATTTCTTAGCGTAGGTTGAGGAGCTAAGTAAGAGACGACTATTGTTATTTAAAGCTTTTAAACAGTGTGTGGAACTTTTCTTGTTTGGAGCTTTCGGCATAGTGAAAGTTCCACACAATTAAAGCTCCACACAAGTCTAGTAAATATTTTTAAGGTTTATTTCTTGGCGTGGGCTGGGGAACTAAGTAAGAGGTGACTATTACTTTTACAAATTTCGACACTGCTAATGGCATTATTGAAACTATAGCTTTAACATTTTATTAAATTCATGAAATTAATCATATTTTTATCAGTTAATCGTTTATTTCAAAGCATGTAAAAATAAGCATTTAGGAACATGTGGTGTTAATTGTTTTCTTTTTCTTTGACACCAAATGTTTAAAGTTTTTAAAAAAAGTGTAGAGCTTTGCATGTAAAGTAGTGTGTGGAGCTTTGTTTGTGCGAAGCTTTCTGCATAGTGAAAGATCTTCACAAGTCTAGTAAATGTTTTTGAGGCTTAAGCATGGGCTGGGGAGCTAAGTTAGAGACACAACGCACTGAAAGCACTTTCCTTCGCACTTCCAAACAACTAAATTTTTAGATCAATCTCATGTATTCTAGTTGTTGTTTTACTCGATTTTAATGAGTACATGTGTCAAACCGGTTGAATCTTGTGTAGAAAGATTTCACTGTGTGAAGAGCTTTGTGCAAAGAGATTTCATTGTGGAGAGAGTTTTGTAAGGAAATATTTTTTATTTCATTATGAAGAGTTTTCGCTACACTCCATACAAACTTTTAATCAATTAATTAGTGATAGCAGTATAGGCAAGGACTATGCTTCATTACAATTATTAATCTTGTTATTTTAGTTGATGTCTCTTAGTTTATTACCAAAACCTTTCTTATCATTAAGTAGTTAGAATTGATGAGTCCCACCTAATTTTTTGGAGGAATATTTTAATTATAGCATGTAAAATAGATCATCCATGTCCCATCAATAAGAGATTTTGAAAATCATATCACATGTAAAATCTATTTTTTATGGCATTTTACATCATCTACAAAATAAATATGCATGGAAAAATTTACCATACGATATGTTTTGATCATCATAACATAATGCTTTTGCAACCATCTTAATAAAAATAGGTGTTAGTATGAAATTTCCTGGAAGGTCTAACAAAAACATTCCACTTAAGTCACCGATAACATGTGATCCTAACAACAATTTGTGGTTGTTTACACTTCGGATTTATAATAATAAGACTAGAAAAACTTGCAACAAAAATACATATACGATCCAAAACAACAAACAACAATATATATCCAATGCAATAACCTAAATGGAAAGACTTTTAGAATGAATAATAAATATTTCTTTATAACACTTGGTGAAGGAAAGCTACAAAAAGGGTCTGCAAATCCCCCTCCGTGGGATGGGTCCTTTGATGTCCTTGATGCTTTAGTAATCGATTCTCTCTCTCCATATGTGAAAAATCCAAAATAACGTGTAGCACTCAAATGGGAGCTCAAATTCAAGAAGAGAATGGTGGTGACGATGATAATGATCATGGCGAAGAATGAATGGAAAACCCTCCTATTTATAATAAAGTATTGAGTTAATCTCGAAATTGGAGAATAAGAAAATAATATTGACCAAATCAAGATCTAACCATTAGGAATACTTTATTACATTTTTTGGAGAGGCAAAAGATATTCAGAATGGTCAAATATCTTTATTTAGAAATAATTAAAAAATAAAATGATTTATTAATTATTTCGTGAGGATTAAGAATGGTGTGAAATTGAAATAATTATTAAATAGCGATTTAACAATTATTACAATAATAAAATTAAGGAATAATAAACAAATAGTCATTTATTTAATTATTCCTAGGTGATTTAGTCAAATGTGACAAGCAATAATTATCAAACAAAGATTTAATAATTATTCACAGAAAAAATTAAATAAATAAATAATGATTTATTCAGTTATTCTCATGAGGTTGTTTAATTTTAATTAGAAAATAATTTAATAAAAATGGTTTACTAAATTATTTTCCATGGTGAAAGTGATTTTGCTATGGTAAAATTAATTCTACATGGTGTATTTCGATCCACCTAGTTAGAAATGGCTAGTTGATCATTTTTTAGTGATAACATATTCCCCCCCAACGTATGAGTGTTAGGAGCATATCATATGAGTGAAATAAATTGTAGGTTACACTTCCATGAAACACCAAAGGGGAGAGAGAGAGAAAGAGAGAAATAGAGAGAGCGAACTAAAGCAATGCAAGGAAGGACAAAACTGGAGGCATAAGACCTAATAAAATGATAGAAATCTCCTTTAATGTTGGAGTACATGATCTCAAATGAGGCAAGGGTGGCATACCCATACGCACCGAGATAACTGCATACAAAGAATAATGGTGAACCTCGTAATGTGGGACTGAGCTACAAAGTATATGATACATGATATGTTGGCATCAATGGGCCAGAAAATAATACAATGAATCCCACATACATAATATGTTTGGGAAGGCATAGGTCAAGACTAAATATAATAAAGTTTGAGTACATGATACATAATTCTTCTCAAGCTGACATGGTGAGGGGGGATCACAACCAAAGAAGCCCCGCTGAATAGGAAAGGGCTCTGAAGATTTGAATGGATCATCTGAAGGAGACATGCATGTTGAGGGCATTGCAAGCGGCTGAAATCGAACCCATCACATCTACGAAAATGCATCTGAGGCTTGATCGACATCTGTGGACATTCAAGCATGTCGAGGGCTGCTTGAAGGGCCACCCCCTCATGAGGTCTTGAACGTCTCACACACACCCCAAAATCACTGGGACAATCGTCTAGATCGCCGAACCATCAAGTGTACGATTCTCAATCGTGCGATAATGAGCTAGCATCGAGCACGTGAGAAACAAGCAAGTCAAAGGGAATTGATGACTCCATTTGCCTGATCCAAGTCACTAGACAAAGATGAAAGCTAGAAGAAAGGTACACCACCCTCTAATATACACCTTTGGAATAAATGTGCTGAAGTCGATAGAAAATGGCCCATTAGAGTTAAGGCAATAAGGAATCCTTAACGAGGGCATGAAGCACGATAATATAGTGACTAATGGACTGAAACCACAACCAATGTGCAAGTAAAGTGGTACCAGAGTATGGATTTCTCAAATGAATAAATTTGATTTTAATAAGTGGTAAAGTGAGACCTCATGGAAAAAATGGTTTACTAGTGAAGTTTCAAATTACCAAAACCAAAGGGAGACCCATTATAAAAATTGGTGAGAAATTTCCAATAGTGCTGATGATTCATCAAATGGAGCTATAGTTTGGTTGCAATGGACGACAGAAAAACTAGGGTTTTCCTATAAAAGGGATTTTCGCCCCCAAATCCAATTCATTTGCATAATGAGCTGTGGGAGAAATTGGAGAGGAGGAGAAGGCCCTAAATCTTGTAGAGATCGTAGCGAACAAACTGACCGTCACAATCAGGATCTACAAGTTGGAGGTAGGTGGCCTAACCTTACTCATCATTTTTGGTGGATTAGATTTTGAGATTAGGGCTTCATCTCTCTCGGGGAAACCCTTTCTCTTCTTCATGATCGAGACACACTTATTGGGCTCTAATATGCATTTTGGAATGAAAAAATTGGGCCAAAAAGTGCATCTAGCATAGTTTTGAAGGCAAAAACTACGTTCTGGACTGAGAGGAAGAACATGATGGGGGTCTCTGTTGAGTTGAAGCTTTGTACCCATGATGTGTGCTTTTGAATCAAAACTAACAAACATAAAGGTATGTTGCAGGTATGGCAAAGCTAAAGGGGTCATGGCTAGAAAGATATTTAGAGACCCTTCCTGCTGAAATTCAAGGGAATCAAGCGGTCAGAGGGGTTTTGTCATGGTATGGGGTGCTAAAGTTCTTAGAGAACCCTTTAATGAGGGTTGGTGAGCTCTTGCTATCGAGGATTGTGAGCTACTAGGACGTAAATTAGGAGGCCTTTGTAGTACAGGGGCACAAGGTCGAGATCATGATCCAGGACATATATTTTCTGATAGGATTTCCCCTTGTGGCCGGTAGGGGTGATACATCTAGTACTGCGTCGTGGGAGGCATAGAAGAGAGTTTGTTGATTGTCATTGTGTGTCAGGTGTTCGTGTAAAGGGCACGACCATTCAAATCAGTGACTTAAAGAGGCTTGAGACACGTGCTAGAGCTGCAACAGTGTTGTGGATCTTAGGTAGTCATGCTTTCCATCACATCACTAGGGGCCATAAGATGCTGGTGTAGAGTGTGTTTGTAGAGATCTACTATGGGTTGGCCTAGATGATCCTTTCATCATTGAAATGAAAGTTGAGACTATGCAAGTGAAGCACCAATGATAAATGTTCTTCTGGGATAATGTTATGCTCATTCTTCTTTGAGAAGATCCTGACCATCTGCCCTCATGTACAGATCCATGATGGGGGTCGACAGGAGCCTGAGATGCATGACTAGGGGAAACTACTACAATGAGGTGGAGGAGGGGGAAGTTGGATAGGTGCTCCGACCTGATTTTTTTGCACATTGGGACGATATTCCACTGTACATAGATGATTATCCATATAGTGGAATGAACTATTAAGGAGATCCTGACTTACCACTTCCACCGAGACGAGCATGGGGTCTAGATGGTAAGTGAAAGTTGTTATATATTTGAGGCATTTATAATTTAAGAAATATTTGCATGTGGTATTGATTTATAAACTTTGTGGTATGCAGATATAACACCGGTGAGATCAACAAGATACACAGGACGAGCCGTAGTGCTAGGGGATGATTAGGATGGTTCCACATCACAACAAAGATCAAGTAGTGATGCTCTAATGGAGGATCTCTGACGTAGATTTGATGTGGTACTGACTGAGGTGATAGAGTGTAGGTGGCATCAGTTAGAAGATCGATATAAGATAAGTGCACTGGTCTTCCCTCATAGTGGTGAGGAATCATGTGACGCATTGCTATGGCTGGTTAGGAAGTACGAGACCTATGAGTTGGTGGGATGGAGCCATTGGCTCGGGAACCTCCAGATGATAGTGATTAGGCTTAGGGACACATGGGTCCCCATTTTTGTTTTGTTAGAACATGTGAATGAGCATGTTGAATGTATTTAGAGTAGTGGACTCCAAACACAATATGTTGGATATACCTAATATGGTTATGCATACTTTTGAGACGATTGTGGTTCACCAATTTTTTATGTGATGGATGTCTTCTTGTATACGCATGTGATAATTTCCAATCTAGAATATTATTTGAAATGGTATCTACATAGTGGTTTTGGGCTCTAAGGACATGACTGAATGTAATGGATTTAAATTCATGTCCAAAATCTTAATTGGTAGATATTTTCTAAATAGGATAAGATTACGCACATGATAAATGTCATTCAATTACATGACCAGTAGAAATGAATTGAGACAAACATGAAGGTGAAGGATGCGACGATCAAGTGTATCGGCTAACAAACCTATCACATCAACATATTCAGCCTGGTTATTGGTGGAAGATCCAATACAAACACCGTTGAAGTGGAGTAATGAATGTAAAGGGGTGAAAATGGCCCAAGTTGTTGAGGTTAGATTCCTGAAGATGCGGCTCACACCATTGACGTAACATATATTAGGTGTGGATGATGGATTCGTCTGAAAGACACAAGAAGAAAGTGAATAAGATGGTGGGGGATGCAAGATACTTAAATGCAAGAAAAAGAAAAGATACATGCATTTCAATGGGAAATGCTCTGGGTAAAATTTCTTGAGGTAGAGTGTGTTGCGAAGGTTAGAAAGGATTTCTCCTTCTGGACCCTCTAAAAGGTATGCCCTTTTTCCCAAACACTTACAAATGATGTAAGGTCCTAGCCATAATGGTTCAAACTTTCCGTAACCTAGAACATCATGAGATTGGTCATAGACAAGAACAAGATCACCTTCATGGAAGGTATGGGGGTGGAATTTTTTATCATACTGAGCTTTAGTTCTCTTTTTGGTCGCTTCAATGGTTTTCAATGCAACACGATGGTATTCACTGGCACGCTCAAGCATGATAAGTCATTGTTCTAGAGGTTTGGTATCTGGGAGGAGTTCGACAACAAGGTGGAGGGAGGGGATTTCACACTCGATTGGTAAGACTGCCTACTAAATGCATGGTTAGTAGAACACTAGTTGCATGAACGAGTTGGGAGGAGTTAAGAGGGAGATTTGGTAGTTGTGACAAATATGGAGATTTGCAGGAATTAGAAAAACTACAGCTAAATTCTATAAAATGCTAGAAGGAGCAAAATAAGGAGAAAAACTCACATATTGAGCCCTAAAATGCAGATCATAAATTGAATACTTCAATATTAGAATTAGGAAACTCAGCTCAAAAAGAGAGAAAAAAGAAAAAATATCATTTCGTAATTCTTTATATGTAGAATTAGGGTTGCAGAGAGTGCGTGCATAGAAAAGTGTGTGGATTAGAGGTTATTGGTGCAACATGATGCGTAATGGTGGTATGCATCAAAGGTGTATCAGAGACCAATATTGGCATCTAAAGGGTGTTTTAGAGATGTAAAGAAGTGCATTGACAATTGGTGTTGATGCTACTAGTGCATATAGTATGGTGATGTGTTCATCAATGAGAAATTGTTAAAGGTGATCTTGATGGTGATTTTTTAAGTAATCAAAGATTGTGAATGTGTGTACGGTGGCTTTTGTGAGCAGTTGTAGTGAGAAGATTTATTTGTTTATGACATAAGTGGCTTATTGGTTCTAGTTTGAAAATGGATGAAAGATGGATCAACATGGTCAACAAGTGGTAGCTTGCAGATCAGGGGTTCGAGCTCCTTCCAGTGGGTACTGGTAAATGTTTAGGGGCAAGAGTCTCTTTCAGTAAAGATTGATAAATGAGCAGGGGAAGGAGTCCCTTCCAGGGAGTGCTAGTAAACGAGTAGGGGCAACAGTCCCTTTCAATGGTAGTTGATAAAGAAGCGGGGATAGAAGTTCCTTTCAGTAGTGGTTGATAAACCTACAAGTAGTATCTTGTGGGGCATTAATGTAATTAAGTTGAAGCTTAAAATAAAAATAAGACTGGTGCCTTTTGTATATGTTTCTCATGTGCTTGATGATGATTATGTTATGATTGAGTTGTGTTGTTGATCCATGAACAATTTCTAAAGTGATTGAAAAGAATAATTTGTGAAAAAATATATAATTTGGCCACACTACTGATTCACACCCCCTCTCAGGAGTGTCCTATTTTCCATTGTTTCTAACACATTCATGAGAAACTGATTTAATTGTTCAAAGCTTTCTACACGTTGTTTAGTCCACTCAAATATTTTCCCTTTTCTATACAAGGTTGTAATGGGATGGCCTATCTTAGAGAAACTTTGAATAGATCTCTTGTAATATCCTGTCAATCCCATGAATGATCTAATCTCATCCATATTCCTTGGAGTTGGCCACTCTATTATGGCCTTGATATTCTCAGGATAAACTGAGATCCCCTCCTTGGGGACAGTGTGATCCAAATAATGTATCATTGATTGGAAGAAATCACAGTTACTTGTATTTTCATAGAGCTTGTGCTCCCTTAGTAGTTGTAGCATTGTAGCCAAATTATTCACATGCTCTTCCTTTGCCTTGGAGTACACCAGTATGTCATAAACAAATATAGTGAAAAACTTGTTCAAATAAGGTCGCAATGCAATATTCATCAGACACATAAATGTGGTTGGGGAATTAGTAATCCCAAAGGGTACCACTATGAACTCGTAGTGCCCATACATTGTATAGAAAGTAGTATTGTGAATGCTATTCTCCTTTATTCTTACTTGATGGTAGCTTGACCTTAAGTCAATTTTGGATAAAATTGTTTCTCCTCTCAATTGATTAAAGAGATTACCAATTCTTGGAAATGGGTATTGATTTTTGACGGTTAGTTTATTTAGTTTCCTATAATCAATGCATAATCGAAGGGTTCTATATTTCTTCTTTAAAAACAACATAGGTGTTCCTCGTGGGGACATGCTTGGCCTTATATAGCCTCAGTCAAGAATTTATTTCAGCTACAATTCTAGTCCAATCAACTCCGGGTTAGTCATCCTTTAGGGTGCTTTGGGTGTCGGTGTTGCTCATGGTACCAACTCAATAGAGAAATCTATCTCTTGGTGAGGAGGCAATTCAGGAACCTCCACTGAGAAGACATCTGTGAACTGTAGAAAAATAGGGTATCTCTTTAGTAGCCCCATTTCCTCGTCTTCCCTTCCTCTTTCAACTTTTTTGTCCTTAGATACTTACACTGTAAACAATGTGCATCCTTTTATACTACTACATTTAGCCTGCATAGTAGTAATCAACCTTACTAAAATATGACTTTTCTTGCCCTCTAAAACTCTTTTTTCTCATTTCTCATCCAAGCATTGATTTCCTTTTTCATAGCAATCTACCTTGGTCTAGTGTAAATACAACCAGTCATGCTTAGCAATATTCCATACACACCTAATGTAAATACATTCAAATGGGCTAGTGTGGGCATGCCACTAAACTCAAATTCACAAAACCTTATCCACTAGTTGATCCTCCTTCTTGTTCTAGTTGCTAACTGAACCATCCAGGGTTCTTCATGAAACTCTTTGCTCAATTCACATTTCTTAACAAGCTTTGGGATAGCATAGCTATATTTAGAACCTAGATTAATCAAAATGGAAATAATTTGATCTTTCATTTTACCTTCCATCTCGATGATGGATGCTTGGCTATCTTCTTGGTGATTGTCTATTGCTGCATAAATTCTCAACATACTTTGGGACAGTTCCCCCACTGTGTCAGCCTCTTGAGCACCATATATCCTTGGCCCAACGCTTTATTGCTGAGGATAGTTCTTTCTTCTTTGGATCTCACCACAAGTCCAATATTTGAGCGGATCTCAACCTTCATACATAGGTTTCTTGTTGTTGGCTATTGCACATATTTCTTAACAAAAAAATTGTTCTTCTAGTGCAATTTCTTTGTAGGGGCTGATTTTCTACCCTCCTTCTTTTCCAAGCCCTTCTTAGGAAAACTCTTTTTATGCCCAACGCTACTTTTGGCCTGGCAATTAATTTTAATTCTAGCCCTGCATTTTTCTTGCTCATAACAATTCTTTAGATTCTTGATGACATCTTTCAGAGTTTGGGGTTCTAGCAACTCAATTTTATCTTTGAATTCATAAACAATCCACTAATGAATCTTTGAATTTTTACCTTTTCATCCTTGAGATGAGGAACATACCTCAATACATCTAGGAACTTAGTGATGTTCTTCTCATTTGTTAGTTTTCCCTTCTTGAGTTCGTAGAACTCTTTCACTTTATCATCATAGCAGCATTTATACATGTATTGTTATCTAAAGAGATTTTCAAACTCATCCCACGTCAAATTTTACTCCACAATGCCTTTGACATTCTTCAAGTCTTCCCACCATATGTCTTCACTGCCTTTAAAGTTGTAGGTGGCGATTATAACTTTCATATTCGAAAAATAGTCATGTATTTTAAAAACCTTCTTCATACCTAAGAGCTAGGCTTCTGCATCCTTTTCTTTATTCATATCCCCATCAAATGTTGGTGGCATGGGTCTCTTAGATTCCTCCGGTATGTATTCTTTCCCTTTGCTTCCTAGGTGATGATAATGGTAATGATGCTGGTGAAAGGGGTGATGGTATATTCTAGTAGCAGAACTGGATGGTCTACTAGAATGATGCACATGTGTGCTAGTCCCTACCCTTGGGGCACTCAATCATGCATCACCCTTCACCTTATCCTCACTCTCAATCCCATGCCCCTTTCTGAAGCCCCCACCATTTTCTCCATTTGTAGTTACCTTTGATTCATGAAGGCTCTTTCCGTCTCTATGACTAGCCCTCATCTTGAATTTCCTCTACCTCTGCAAATTTGAGAGGCTTTGTCAAATTATTGCATTTATCTCAACTTGTTTTTCCTGGGCTCTTACCAAACTCTCACCATTTGCTTTGAAACTGCTAACTTAATCCCTTAGGATCCTCAAGGCATCTATACAATCTGGAGAGTGATTCCCTCCTCCTTGGTGGACTAATATTTCTTCGTCATTAGCTCTGACCCCTTCACTTCCATGTTATGATTGATTAGAACTATACTACACCATTCCAGTCACCATTTTTGTATTGCCTCTGTCTTATGTTGTTTGTAAGGTGTTGTCAACCACACACACTGTTAGGTTTTCTCACGATAAACAATAAATAGCATAATGATCATGAACCTCCATTCATGGAGATGTCATGGAGAATTCTATTGCGATAGGACAATCATATTAGTATGTTTAGCCATATTTAATCAAGTCATATGCATCACTTATACAACATGTAATTCATCGTTAGTGCATATTAATTAAACAAACAATATCCAACAATATCGTGCACATTCCTATAATGGAACACTCCACAATAGTGCATATTTTCAATTCAAGCCCTCCATTTCACAAACCATTACAACCACTAGTTTACTCAAACAAGTACAATTTATCCTATTACTACTTCCAAGTGGACCAAGGGTGAAATACTAATTTAACTTGCAGGTAGTTTATTTAAATTTATTTTTAACACCTAAATAATCATTTAGTTAGCCTTCTAAAAATCAGTACTTGATTATGATAAAGCCCATCCAATCGAAGCATTAAACCTGGATTCTCTAATACCACTCTATAAAACACCCAATCCCCCAATTATTGTTAGAGGAATGGCATAAAATATATTTAATTTTTTTCGCCAATCAAATTTAGCTAGGTTATATAATATATATATATATATCCTAACACCTTTAAGAATAACAACATTGTGCCTCTCGAGTGTGTCCCATAGGACACACCACCCTACTTACATTTTTCTGGCGATTCCTAAGAATGCTCCTTATTATCTGTTGGGATCTCCCCTTCGGGCTTACAAGGATGGTGCGCACGTCCTTTTCCCCATTGTGCCACACTAATCTGATTGATAATTATCATCACAACCTTCGACGTCACCCTGACTCCTTTTCCTCAGCTCCTCATGCACTGCACCCTTCTTTTTTGGGTCATAGCAGCGGGTCAACTTGGCGAGTGGGACCCCTTCTCCATCAATTGGGTACATGCTCTACCAATGAAGACTTGCATCATCCAGCAAATTGCCTCCTGACACTTACATTTGACTCCTCCCCTTTAAGTTCTTTGGTGAGTCCTTTGGGCCTACATGGACTGGTGTGTCTTACTCCACGAATTACCATTTCTTGTCAGCCCAAGTAGCCCCACTTCCAGCCAATAGGACCACTGCAATAGTATGGGTCCTACCACATACCCAACTTATGTCATTCCGCAAGACCTTTCATGATGCCTCCTTATGCACCTTCTTCTTATCTTCTGGAATAAGGCTTCCATACCTATGTGGAAAGTGGGCCACCCTTCCAACCCAATGGAATCACTGTTAGACATACATCGTCTTCTTGCATCATCCCAACACTTGATCCCTCCGAATGAGATCTTTTAGGTTGCGATGTTCAGTGGGAACCAACCCCAACACATGGCACCTTTGCCAAGACTTACTATCAGCTAGATCATCCTTGGTTGATGTAATCCTGCTAAATCCATTTGTTACACAATATGTTTTTGGGCCATTGCCTCTAGGTTTGAGGTTTTGGGCCATGTCACCACTTCTTTATCCAATCTCACTAAAGGGAAATCAAGAGCACCAACCAGTAGATTCCACAACTAGGGTTCTAATTAGTGCAATGTGAAGGTTCACCATATCTTCGTTATAATTTCAAGGATTTCCCTCTTATGCCACAGTAAGCATGCTCCTGACTCTGCCATGGCTCGACTAGAAGAACCCTTCAAGGATTTCCCTCTTACTTTAATTTTATTCAAATGTTGGTAATAAATATAAAAAAAATAACTTCTCCTGTCCGTTTCCCTCAATCCAGTCAGGTTGGCCAGTTAAATTTAGTTGTTCCTCAGTCAAATTTCCCAATCCAATATAGTAATTTCCTAGTCAAATATAGCCATTGGAAGATCTACTCTCCCTATTTAACATGCAACCATGATCTAATTCTTCAACTTGTCCTGATGATAAACCACACTCCTTGGTTCGAAACGTGTCGACAAAAGTATTATAATGTGATTTCAGCCGAAAAATCTTCTCAAAAAATAGAAGAACCCTGTCGACCTTTGAACTATGAGCCTGATATGGTTTTTTACTGTCATCATGAGAACTCGCCTAAACTCCTTACTGATCGCTTCTCATGGGTATTCCAACTAGGGCTCTACCACAAGGGTTCAGTAAACACTTTGAATGGAATTTTCGCTCAATGGTGGTGGTGATGAAAGTGGCTTGCTAATGCACCCCATAGTGCTACCCCTCATGAGCTTAGGTGAAGGCCTCTTCAACGAGTTCCTAGCCATTCGATATTCCCCATATCAAAGAAGGGAATTCCCCGGCATGTCGGCATAGGCACTCCTACAACCCCGATCTATAGTGGGCTTGCATTGAATCCCTAAATGGATTCACCTCTCCTACCATACACCAGGGGTTTCTAACTTCAATGCAAGACTACAAGCAACACTATGACACTATTCAGATTCACCTGGTACCCTACTAGCAACACAAGGAAGCTAGCAGAAGACATCCAGGCTACTCATAATGCAAGGTTGAATAAGCATTGACATAAGGGATTCAACTATCCTTGTACTTTAAAAGATAGGGTACCCCTTCCAACATTCAAGCAACACCTCCTATGTAAAAATCATGAGCTTGTAGTTATACGAATAATTATATGTATGTAACCACATACCCTGTCAATTAAGAGGTCTACTTGTACTCATGTCATAATAATAAAAAGGTTTATGTACCCAAGGTTTGTGAGTGTTATTCCAAATCCTTACGGATCCTTTCTTTGCTTATAATGGTTATGGTGTCATTAAGCTATTCATATATATACTTTTAGAAACATTACTATGTATTTCATGCAGAACTGAATTCCAATGTAGATGTGTGGCATAATCTCTATTATCAAGTTTATTATTTTATGTTATGTTTCTTATTATAGGTTATGACATCATTAGTAAATTCTTCACATAACGCCTCTTTCCAGTCCAAAGGCACAAGATTAAGCAATTCATTTAATAACAACAATAGTTTAATGAAAAACATACATATATCTATGCATAATTGTCATAACCATATAAGCCATCTCCACACAGAGGTATCCACATGCTCATAACCTCAATGAAACTATTAAATTCCATAAATCCAGAACCATTTCAACCAAAAGTGCATCATAACATACAAAATGTGTAAACAAGTGCAGATAGTTATCTATCTTTAAATTTGCAAGGAAACTAAATCTGATACAAGGACTCTCCACCTAACCATAGACTACTGTAGCCACACTTACTTGCATATATCACCCTCGAGCCAAATTCTAGAGTTGAAGGGGGATACTTTCATGAGGGAATATAACACCAACTTCCAACAGGAATAGGGACTTCTAGAGGTCCTCCTTACTCAATCCTACCAGCTGACCATTTCCATATCCTTCCACTCAGAGGATCCAATGGTTCTCTGCCTCACCCTTAAGTGGACATAGTAATTCACTCCCTTCTAAGGAGTCCAAAATCCACTATGACAAAACCAAAGGTCTTCAATCAAGTCTTTCTTTGTGGTTTCTCCAGGATCGACCTCTTCCCAAGTTGTCAAGGGATCCAGAGTCTAGTATCTCAACCCACAACCTCCAGGGACCCAAAGTTGTTGTAGGGCTTCAGAGATTCCATTACAACCCACAAATTCCAAGGACCCAAGTTGTTACAGGGCTTGAAAGACTTTTACTCAACCTACAACCTCCATGGACCCAAGTTGTTATAGGGTTCCAGGGATCATATCTCAACCCATAACCTCTAGGAACCAAAGCTGTTACAAGGCTCTAGAGACTAGTAGCTCAACCCATAACCTCCTGGGAACCTAAATACCAACCCCTTCCTCTTCCCTTCTCTTTTTCTATGCACTTCCTACTCCTTCGAACCTGAGTTATTTTTTTTCCTCCTTTTTCTCATGCTCGAATCCCCCTTCTCCTCTATCTCTAGCCTCTCTTTGAAAAAGTTTTCTTCGTCTCTTTGACCTCTTTTTTGAGCTGGCATTTATTGCCTCATCCTCACTTGATTTCACTATGAAATCCCATTCATAAATCTCTTGTCCTCTTTTCTTGATACTTTGTTTTTCCAAGAAGCCTAGCCTATGTACTTTCTTTTGCAACCCATTTACTTCCAGAGCTAGTTCATTAATTCATGCACCAACTAGTCTTTAGTGGTTGTCTAAGTGATTTAGATTTTTCTACACAAATAACATTAACATCTCAAGCAAGCAAGCCTCCTCCCTAGCTCTAGAATCCATGTCCCTTTGACTCAAATTTCCCCTTTAATTTTTCACATATTACAAGATTATTTACAGGGTAGTTCATGAGAGAACCATGGGTAGGAATTGCACACAAAGTAAGACCATGCTTCACTTGCTTCTCTTCCTTTTTCTTGATATGATGAATGTTAATGGGTGCATCTCCTTTAGGTCTTTCAATAGATGGATTCTTGTCTAGTTTCATTTCTTGGATAGGTTCTACTTGTTTTTGGGAATTTCTAAATGAATTCGTTGATTTGATCCTACATTCTTTTGCTAAATGTCCAAATTTATTGCATGAATACCAACTTATGTGAAAAGAGAAAGGGGTAAGAGGATCATGTTACTTCTAGTTTGTGTTTATTTCATTTCCATATCATCTACAATCAATAGCTTTATGACCAAATAAATTGCATGTAAAAAAAATACCCTTTCAATAATCTAAAGTACTTGCGAAATGATGATCTTCTTGTGAAGGGATTGTTTTCTTGAGGCCTGAACAATTTGCTTTGGAAATTTGCTGCAATGTGTCCAAAGCTATGATAGATAAAACATTTATTATCACTAATCAAGGGAGAGAAAGGAATTTTATTTCTATTTTTTTTCATATTTAATGGGGAAAAATGATTTCCTTTGGAAATACACTTTTCTTGGTTCTTTCGTCCTTAATTATTTACCAACATTTTTTTATTTTTCTTTGTTTTCCTCAAAAATTTCTACACAAGCTTATGAGTTGGATTCTCCCTTCATATTTTCATGATAACCAAGGCTTGATTTGATAGAGGGAGACCTTTTGTTGTTAAGAAGATTGTTCAATGTCTTGTTATTATCTTGAAATCTCAAATGTTTTTCTATTTCTACTAATTTACCTTTTAGGAGCTTACCTCATCCTCTTTTTCTCTTCTTATCTCTTCCAACTATGTTCTTAACTCAACAATTTCTTCTTGATGCCCATTTACTTATTTTTCAATTACTTGAATTAGCTCCTTATTTCATTTATTTGACTTTTCCAGACCATTTTTTAGAGAGATGACCTCTGCATCAAGTCCTTCAAAATATTGTTTCTTTTTGTTAAGTTGTCCAATTATTCCTACGGTGTTAGTTGATTCATCAAGATCCTTATTCTCATAAACCTGAAACTTAACCTTCAGACTATTAATATTTTTCAAAGTAGAATTAAGTTTTCTTCTAAGTTGAAATACTTCCTCTAATCCCTCTTCTTTTGAATCAGTAACCCCATCTGATATGATAAAGGTTCTTTCATGGCCATACTCATCTTCTGATAGGCTACAAGTGTCTTTTTCAAATTCATTGAATGTTTCCAAAGTCAGATTACATATCAATTTACCTGATGAATATGCATCTTCCTTTACTATATTACCTTATCCTTCATGGATAGCTTGCATATTATCCCATACCTCTTTTTTAGTTTCATAGTGCATAATTTTCTCTAATTTTGAATTAGGTAAGCTACAAAAGATTTCATTTCATGCCTAGTTATTCTTTAGAAATTATTGACCCGATGGTGGAGTTTTAGTATAAGCATTATAGACTAAATGTAAAACATCATATCCGAGGGATATTATCTTAGAATTCATATTTTGTTTCCAATCATGATAATTGTCATTATTGAGTACACACATACTTTTACTATCCATAGTTCCTGTCTTGACTTGCTCCACTACGAATTGTCCTTGGTCGATGATTGAAAATACTTCTACTACATGTGATACATTTCTATCACTATCACAATCTTCTTGACATGAATTATTCCTTTTGTGTTTTATTCTTCTTGTGCTTCTTTCCTATGGTCTCTGATCTTCTCTCACACAACCAATCTTTACTGGAAAGAATCTGCTCTAGTACTAGTTGTTAAAAATACTGAAAGGGGTGGATAGTATTTCATGTCAGATCAAATTTTACTTAGTTTATTCTTTCTTTTCAAAGTTATCTAAACCAACATTTCATTAGTAGCACATTATGTAGTTGATCTAAGCATATTCAGTAAACCAAGAGAAACATTTAACATAAGAGAATGTAAGCCATAAGAATGCAACACATCAACGACATATCAACACATAGGGACACTAGATTTTTAGCTGGAAAACCCAACTAGGAAAACCATTTTTATTGTTGCATCTATCTTCTTCTTATTATAAAGAAAATATTTGATTACATCTTGCACTATAATAGACACTTACAATTTCGCTGGTTCATACCTATCGGAGGCTCTAACCTCCACAAAATTCTCTAGCTACCACTTGAAGGAAGCTACCACTACCTCATTGAAGGCTCTAACTGTGAGTCCCTCTATGGATAATATTTGTAACAACCCAAAAATAGATATCTAATTAACTTATTAACATTAAATTTAAACTATGAAGAATGCTTACCTGGACTTACCTGTGGTAGAAGTAGGCTTACCGTAACAGGGTTTTGGGGACGACTCTCCTCCCAACCATAGGCTCAATTGTGCAGGATTCTGCTACAACTGGCCACCCCTGAGCCCTCAATCAACGACTATTGCCAGTGCTCCTAAGTCTTAGTATACCATTCTCGCAAGAGAATGAAAGATAGCATCTCAGAATAATAGAATGCAAGAAAAAATGCCTCTCATCTTCCTCACCATCTATTAAATAGAACAACATTGGATGGGGAACCACATGCACACACTCCATGTGTCTACATGCAACTTGATTTTTAGCCTTCTTTATTTCTTTACTTTTCTTTTGATTTTTAGCTTTATTTTCTTCTTTTGATAGCTTACTGATTCTTTTTATTGCTTTCTTTGTTTTATTACTATTTATTTTTATTTAGAGCTTTAGTGTAGTTATTACTATTTTTATTATTTTTATTTATTTTCTTGTATATTTTTAAATATCATTAAGATTTATTATTTTTATATTTATTATTAAAGGGAGGGATATAACATACTCTCCACTTAAGCGAATTTTGTCCCGAAGTTATTGTGTATTATTTTTATTATTTATTATTTATTATTTTATTTACTTCATGTTGCCAACACCCTCTGCTAAACTAGTATAACCAGCAGGTATCGAAAGTCCCCAATACCCCGGGAAATCTCAAGGAATCTCTTTCCTTTTCCCACTTTCGGCACCAGGCTAAGCCTGACCCGGTCTGTATCCTAGTCCAAGGCTGGACCCAAGGCTCGTGCCTGACTTAGACCTCATCTACCCCAAGGCAGGCATCCGGTGACCTCATCTGCCCCAAGGCAGGCATCCGGTCCGGTACTCAATGACCCCAGGCATCTCGCAGGCTAGCCCACTCCCTCCACAACTACTAAGGCGCACAGCCCCAGGCATCGAAGTCCTTTACATCCCTTCCAGACTTCGGCATCCCAACAGGCACCTAGCCTGGAACATCAGGCACCAAGCCTGGAATCATCAGGAACCAAGCCTGGAACCTCAGGCACTTGGCCTTCTCAAGATGGTCCCATAGCTCTTCAAGAGCTATCCATCAAGAGCTATACACAAGACAAAGGAATCACTGGCATATGTAGTGTTGATTGAGTTTTTTCCCCAGCCCATATGGTGTTACTTATTCTCACTCGTGCGTATGGGCTCGCACGAGATCATCAAATAAACCGGCCCTCTTGGCCTATTTGTGGAGTCCTGTGAATCATCACATCTCAACATGCATCTAATGCATTAACCATACCATCATAGTATGATAGGAATAATCCACGTGCCAACTCTTGCAAGGAACTGCATGCTTACACATGGCATGGAACTATCACATGCTTCAGTTATACCATTACATTATTATATTAAGACATATCATGCATTAACATAAATGAACCACATGTCAATAATCCTCATATTATAACATCATAATTCCTATGCCACGTTATGCATATCGTATCCGTCATGAGTATTGAACATTAAATACTTATCATCAGGTAGTAAATGAAAATGTCAATATACCTTGACATAATGTCATAATTCCTATGCATATCACTATTATCGTATAGATACCTTATCACTATTAGAACCATATGTTCATCAACATCGTCAGTATGTTTTCATCAAGGTGTCAATCACTTTTCAATAATAATTTCGACATCTAAGTACATCGTTAAATTTCATAATTATCATCATGAGTCTTAATCTCTTGGCATATATTCTTCCTTCCCAAAGGAAATTTTGGTGAAATTCATTACTAGTGATACCATCATTATTTAAATCATCTTATCTCAAAATTAAAATCCCTGATTCCAATATCGCTATTGCAAATACTATTTCCATCATGATTTAACTCTATATCATGCTTAATTGATTTGCACGGGGATTTGTTGATTAATGTTGACTTATTAACAATTAGTACTTCAAAGAATTATTTTCTTATCTCAATGAGTTCGTCACGTTCGATACCAGTTGATTGCTTAATCATAAATTGACCCCTTCCTCCAGTTGGGCAAAAGACTCTTTAAATAGTATCTTCATTCAAGTTTGAAAACATTCCTTCCTATATCTTCCAAGTTATCATTACTTGGTCATCATTACTCTTCCCAACTTGGGTAATATCTGAAAAATAACTTCTAGAAGATATATGTAATCCGCTTATCCACATAATAAAATTACCTGACCATACGCCTTGTTGTCCATAATTCATTCATATAGTGAGTCACCTATGGAAAACTTTACAATGTGGTTCTCCCATTAGAGGGAAAATTGTTATAGATGTTGTCATGTACACACTTATCCTTTCCCATCATTTTATCATACCGTCCAAGTTCCGTAAAATTATTACCATAATTATTCAACTTCATTGTTTGATTGCCAATGTTTCTTCTTTAGGTGTATCCTCCTTAGATAGACCTTACAGTGATATCGTTAGAATACCAAGTTACCAAATTCTTCCATTATTGTAAAAATACCACAATACTCTTCGTTTATGCCCCAAAAGAGGCTGTTTCTTCTTACTAATTTATTATCTTTGTTGTGATATTTCTTCGTTATGACCTTAAATATTTGACCCAAGCTGGCCATAATCACGTGAACTATCATTAGTTACCAAAAAATTTGCAAGTTTCTTCTTCCCATTTCTGTTTAGACAACTTTAACCATTACAAACGTCATGTAACATTATACTCAACATCTGAACTTTAATCCAAATCTGTATGGATTGCCACTGAGACTCAATATACCATCTTGTAGCTTGATGATGTTCAGTATACAAATGATATGAGCAAATACATGTAATCTGAATGGAAATTGTAATGCAAAATGAAATTTATTAGAATATCATATTAGGAGAGTTGTGTTCCTGCAATAATGGACCAGAGAAATGCCAAGCAACTGCTATTGCTAAAGGGCAGTAATCGAACAAATAATTAGTGAATATTATGATCAACATTCACAGAATGTTATTTCTGTGTTTTTAGATCAGACTGAATCATAGATGCAGGTGAAAAATGATCACTAAAGGTAAGTGCTATTTAAACTGTGTTTGTAAAGCGAACCAATGGTGAATAGTTGCACCAGCATGCCAGTATACCATATCATGATTATAGGATTACATACTTTTCCAATGAATTAGTGAATCATAAAAGTATATCTTAATTATGTCATACCATATAATGAGATATTAATGTGAACAGAGAACCAAAGAATCTGCATGAGAAAGAAATGAGGAACTAATGAATGCACCAGACTTTAAGTTATACTAACATTATTCTGCTGTCAAGAATCCGATTGTTGTAGCTTATTGCTAAGAATATATCTGTCCTTAGATACCAAATTGGATAGCTAATTAAAGAAAAACTGCAATGTGATGTGAGTCACTAGATGATCCAATCCATCCACTAATTTACCTTTCAAATGATCATTGAATGCAAGATAAGGAGTACTAATGATCTAGATTCAATCAATCACGGAGATGTGGTTCAATATCCACCAAAAGTCGAAGAAGTGCTTTGAGTCTCGTGACTAGAGAATCTTTTTCCTATTACAATATTAGCATCAATCCTGTGGAAAGTATATTATCTACAAAGTGGATGTCTTTTAACAAGTTAAGGCCCATAAAGAAACTGGTCATGAATAGTCCTCATGACTGGACAACATAATTACATAGTGGAGCTTTCTGGATAACCCACGTAAATCGGACATTTAGTTACTATTGTCATGTCATGTGTTAATCTATGACAGTATAAAAGTTGTATTGATGTTTAGTTCAGTAAATTAATATGATTTATGGTGAAGTAATATTAATATGATATATGTGTCATAAAATTTGTGAATCAAACATAAAAATATTCCACACCATAAAGAAAAGACACTGCCACCCGACCCAGAACTGGATCGGATGACGGGGAAGGTTATTCCTCCCAACCACACAAAAAAATAATCATTTTATTAATTACATGGTCTGCCTGCAAGCGCACCTGCGAAGGCAACACCATTTCAAATCCCTTAAATTACAATACAATTAGGCGTAAAATTGCCTGCCTAAGATAGAAAATTGTAAACTTGTCGAGAAATCTGTCCATACTGATCAACCTCATATTGCGATTTGAAACATTCAGACACTTGCAATCTTGCGATATACACTTACAAATTTACAGACTTGTTATATAGCTTCGTATATAGCTCGATTAGCCGCACCTCCGGTGTCCAAAATTTGAAAAAGCAAAGCGGTACTCGACCCGCAGAATTAACAGACAATGAAATGAGTGTACCCCACTGATGTAAATGGATTATCAAATGCTGAGCGCAATAGCGGAATAAAATATAGATGTGGAGGTATAACTAACTATAAAAAGATTCATCTATCTGCAGAAAGATTCACCCAATGATTAATTGAATCCATGGAAAGCTACGCGTGATTCCTCATTCGAACTACGTGGGAATTGAATGGTTAAATTGTTTGCAGATAGATGTGTTATCAATAGGATTTGTTCAGGATGAGATGTTGGTTCATGACTACAGCGTAATTTATAAAGCTACTAATCAGAATGACTCAATGAACCTGCATGAAGATAGACAAGCAATAGCCAAGTCTGTTAATGAATGACATAAATGGTCAAGTTGAACACATAGATGAGGCTTTGGTGTCAATAATAATAATATAAATGGAATTTCCATGATCAAGACATGTACGAGGACTCGATCCACTTCTTCATCTACAGAGTATGACGACTAATACAAGAAGTACCCATTACGATAATGTCACTTAATGTTCAACAACAGTGATTACCACCAATTTAAAACTGGAGTAGCCAGAAAAACATGGATATGCTACTTTGAAGCTCTCTCAGTCCAATTTCTTTGTCCACCACCTCATTGGGCTTTGCTCGAGCCATAAATCCAAAGGATATACCGTAAACACCTCTTTGTCTGACATCAAGAAGCATCTTTATCCCAGAAAAACCAACTTCTTCAAAACCCACTATAAGAAAATCCATCAACACATTTGGATAGTGGAATTCAATAAATAGTGGAGGTGGACGGAACTGTGAAGCAAATTTGTGGAACAGCAAAGGAAGACACACAAGGATAAGCAAGTGTATCCAGGTGTATATTCAAAAGATGAGAAAGCAACAGACGGCCCCCAAAAGAGACAAAATAGATAAAGCCTAACAAGCCAAGCTCACAAAGAGATGTCATAGTGAATATTCAAAAGTTGTGACAAATAAATGCTCCCATTGAGCATCGCATTGAGCCAAAAAAAACAAAACAAGTAAAATCGCTAGCAAAACAAGCAAAATCACTCAAAGCAGATACCTTGTTCCATGGAAGAAGGCATTCAGATCTAGTACTGTCTTCAACATCTGCAAAAACTGTTATTTCGAGAACAATCCCACCACAGCAATCTTCCTTCTGTTGATAGGGTCATTTTCAACAACACTGAGCAGGCTTAGCATTTCCAAAACAACCGTTGCTGTGTGAACAATCTAACTATGGCAGTGCTATTGTACACATTATCTAGCATCCTTGGATGCTTTAAACCTAAACCAAGAGGAAATGATACAAGAGCCAGGAGGATAACACATGAATAAGTTAGTGATTAAGAAATTAACTACAAGATATATCAAAACAAAACATGCCACTCCTATTCTCTATGCCCATATAAAGAAAGCCATTCTATGTAAAAGACTATTTTGACAATGGAATAACAACTTTCATTGTTATTCAGCTACTATGTTGTTTCATTCCGTATCACAAATATGATGATCCCTTCCATTTCACAAATACTATGCTGTACCATTCCGTGTAACAAAGTAATGCGGCTCAAAAATAATCAAGCATCCACTACAATTGCCTGGCATTTACCTTGTTCAATTTCTAAAAATTTCTTCAAGACAATCTGAAGGCCAAACAAGGAAAATAATTATAGATTAAAGAAAGCAAATTAGTCAAAACCTCTTTAGAACACAATTCTTAAGATATCATTTCTCTGCGTCCATTAAAATAACTAAAAATTATACTTGAAGCAAACACCTTTAATACTTCCAATATCAAGGAATTGACTATATTACAGATAATCTTCAAAACGATTATGATGTAGCAGAGAAGTAAAAAAAAAAACTCTCAAGGCACAATTCTCATCCCACAATATCTATGTTATTTCTACATATTTAAACCAATATAGCACGCCTTGGAACTACAGGGCAGAAACATCTGGATGGAACTTAAAACAAATAGTTCAACTTGTGCAATATATAGTGCATTACTGTTCAATATACCCAAATTACTCTTCAAGAAATTATTTAAACATTGTGAAAGTATTCATTAACTTAAATATAGACCCAATTATTTGTGCCTATTCAAATTGCATTCATATCTAAGGGATAAACGCTTTAGAGCATAGACAGCTTGCATGATTGGTTATAAAAGACAGGAACAACTCTGTGATAGGGAAGATCTGAATTTATTTATTTGCATAGTAGTTTCTCATGTAAATTTGTTATTTGAGAGGGTAACGTTTAAGAGGGTTTTATTGGCAGTGAGACCACGGTGCTGGGCATGCTCATTACAGGAAGAAAATCCGATTCAATTCTCTGGCAAAGAAAGGCAAGGGATAGAGTTGTTGTTTCTAAACCAAGCATTTACTTAAGCCAAAGTTGATGTTGCCAAGTTTATCAAACAGGAAAGCTAGTTAAATTTCTGTTTATCCTTCAGATCTACTAATTTCCAAAGACGGACCCTTATGTTATGTGCCATCGTTCATTTATTTGCAAATTATCTAGCTAAATAAAAAAATCAACTTCAAATGAATAAAAGGATATTACAAGCCATTCTAAGACAGTTATGCTGAACACGTTTATCATAATTTGTTGAAGTGACAATTTGTAAAATAAATTAGTCTAGGGGCATTTTCCTGGACATGTTTTTACTTACATTTGTAAAAACTTCTTGTTGTCAACTTTATGATCATTCATCGCCTCAAACAACTGTGATTTCACAATGAATGCAAAGCTTACCTCAAGTTCAGTTTTAATTTGATAATACAGCATAATACTTCTTTGAGCTGCATGTATTCTGTTATTTATTCAAAATCTAAAACCAATAAAAAGAATCAGCATAATTCCTATAGAAAACAGAAGCATGCCTGCAAGGGAATCCGATGTCTGAATCAAAAGCTGATCGTAGGCTGTTGGAACCCGGGAGTTTGCTGGTAGTCTCCCATGAGTTTGTTGACAGTCTCCTTCCCATGCCCAAAGATAGAAACTTCTCTCCAGAAGAACATCATGAGGGAACCAGAGACTACCGCAATTGCTGACTGGAGCAGACAGATTAGAGTGAAGCAATAAGCCATTCTAACATGAATGGATACAAGGAGCCTTGATTTTCAAATTGATCACAACCTATCCAATTCTCTATCACAATAAACCATTATTATTAGTTTTTTTTTCCTCTCTAAATGACCCAAATCATCCATTCAATTATCTTTCGGACCCATTACATGGAAAGCAGTTTCGTTCACACCGATCAAACACCCATGTACCGTAAATAAGATTTCTTAAATACCCAACTCTTCGGGGTCATGCATAAATCGTCAAAAACAGACTTGCTAAATTCCCATCAAATCAAGAATAATTAAGGAGAATAGACAAATTACACCCAAATCATGAAAACAGATTTCCTTCAAACCCACACTATCAAAAGCATCTTCCCTTCATACTTTATCATGATTAAAAAAAAAAAAGAATTCCTCGATGCCCACCTCATAAGAAGAAATTGAGAGAAACACACACAAGTCCCAAGATGATTCAACAGGTCCAGAATCCGCATAAGCAAGATCTCAATTGTATTTAAAAATATCAATTTTTGTTATTGGTCCGTGTTTCTTGTTAAAGCTGACTCAAATCCCTAGGGATAGAAGGGATGACATCCACCCAATTGGCAACAGGCTTTAAATTTTGCCTGACTGTTGTAACTCTGAGCAAATTGTTTTCATGTTTCATTTTGTAATTTATAAAAAGCTGGAAAACCGTGGCAAGTAACACAAAAATATTGGCATTTTCAACCCTGATGAATACGTCGACTCCTGGACTGTGGACTCTAACAAATTAGAAATAAAGGCAAAAGAAATATAAAGCTATGTACCTTTGTCTACAGAGGCTGACTCCTCGCAAACTTTGCATAGAAACCATCTTTTCACTAAATTTCTACACACCAAGCTTTCCAACAGCTATGCTATTCCGCATGCTCTCTGATCGAGCGACAACATTTTCGCCGATTCTTTTAAATTTCCTCCGCTTTTAGACAAAAAACAGGGAGTCCTCTCCGCGTGGTGTCCTCACGCCTAAGTCATTCCATGAAATCACCTGTTCTTTAACTCCACAAAATGCTGCATTTGGTGAGAATAACACAATAGAAATCCACTTCTCCATGAAAAAAGACGCAACCAGTTCTGGAACAGTGTTAATCAATTGACACACAGAACATTGATAAGCCCTAATGCTATGCACTAATGGTTTGGTGCACGAGAAGGCACAACGTCCACAACATGTTACATCATCAAGAAAATAGTACCCAAAATGATATTTGAATCACAGCGAAAATTGGCGATAAGATTCAGAGAAACCATAAGGCAGAACAATATATCGCAATGGAAAATATAAAGCAGGGCAGCTAAAATTAAAACATGCATATCAGATATAAATCCCAATGGCCAAGGAAAATGCATTCTGATGTTAGAAATCCAAGCAACACAGATTCAATCCCATGTACAAAGGGAAAATGAATATAGATGAAGTAGCATGGTAAAACAATAAATCCTGAAACCATTCCCTGGTAGAGTTAGTTACCAGCCTTGGCTGCATTTCTACAGATCTCTGTTTCATAGAACTACAGTGTAGCCACAAGGACAACTGTCAGTTTCTGTAAGCAATATTTCATTTGAAAAATAAATAAATAAATCCTAGAAAATCATGGTGATATTTGAGTATAGATCACAACAAGTCCCAATCAATAGACTAAGAACAAAGCTAGCGGGCTGCCCAAACTGACAATACATAATTTTGCATCCCAGTGGTAACAGAGAAAATTTTACTGATACCATGAAAGGATGTTGCAAAACTGAGATTTCATAATGTATTTTTATCTACATGGACCGTGACATATATTGTTAGGAAGAGTAAGGCTTGTTTGCCGTGTTTCAGCGCATGCAAAGGTGGGATTAATGGTCGCAATAGACAAAAAACAAGGCTTACACGGTGCCCAAATGAAAAAAACATAAAATCAATATTGCATTCCGATGAAAATTTAGACAGAAGAGAAAACAAGATTCTGCTGTATGCCTGTCGAAACTGCGATCGCGATCATCAGGTCAATTATAAGACAAGCTTTTACATACCATTATTATATGTGGGAGCATTACATACTATTCAATGGAGGGAGGCCAGCGGATGATACTTGTAACTTAAAAACAAGTCAAGTTAAAAATTCCAACAAAGTAAATTTCGGCGTGCCCATAGGCCCTAAGGGTTTAACTTGGCTCTGATACCATATGTAACAGCCCCAAAATAGATATCTAATTAACTTATTAACATTAAATTTAAACTATGAAGAATGCTTACCTGGACTTACCTGTGGTAGAAGTAGGCTTACCGCAACAGGGTTTTGGGGATGACTCTCCTCCCAACCGTAGGCTCAATTGTGTAGGATTCTGCTACAACTGGCCACCCCCGAGCCCTCAATCAATGACTACTGCCAGTGCTCTAAGT
>APFE031097520.1:55782-68448 GCA_000404065.3 Pinus taeda
CAGCTTCTGGGATTTTGATTAGTGTCATTTCTCTGATAGTTCTTGGTTCCACTTGGAGATTTCATGATCTCTTACTCATCCCTGGGCGAATTCAGAGAGGAAAGTGTCAAATGAGTAGTTTCTAGAAGATTCTCTGGTTTTCCACCTAGCAAACTGCCTCTGCCATTTATCGACTCTCGCTCATCGCACCCTATAGAAGGGCTTTTCAGTATGAATCACACCCTCTATGTGTAATAGGTGAAGTGCATTGAACCCTTAGCATGGAGTAGTCTGTATGGTCCAGTTTTGACCAGTTCTGAGCAGTTTTTCAGGGAAAACTTCTGGGAAATGATGTAATCAGTTGAGCTTGTTCCTTGAGGGTATGAAACAATGCTTTTAGGGGTTTATAAGCCCTTGGTTTATGGACATATGTGATTACGGTTGCAGTGCCCAAATATATCTATAACATTTGCCCCCTAAAGCATGAGGTTGTAAATCTTCTGATACCAGGTGAAATGCTTTATCATGAGGATCCAAGGTTTTTTGAACTGGAAGGTGACCTGTAATAAGATACAATACAATACATTATCTTCATAATATTTTCATGATCTAGTTGAGGTGGGCATTCCCATGCTCAGCTTTATAAATTCATTTTTATGTACATAGGACAAACAATCGTCTGTGTGGTAGACTGATGATTCTGGTAGAGCCATCATCCCTTAAGATGATTATCTGTGCAGCTATGGAGTACACTTGATGTCTTTATTTTCCTGAATATATCGCATCCTGGATGGATGAAACTAGATCCGGGATCTTCAAACTCATTCAATCTTTACTATAAGTATAAGTCGATCCATGTGAAAAGATGTTCTGATGTCGAACATGGAAAGACATTGCCTGATTACCAGCCAATGATGTAAGCTGTTAACAGGTGCGAGAGGAATCACCGATAACGATAATGACCCTCAAGGTACTGCAGTACAATTCACGTGGTGTGAATACATGAGTTGATGTCGAACACCATGCAAAATATTTCAGTCGAAGGCCATTGATGTAAACCTGTCATCGGAAGTGAGAAACTTGCCATTGAGGCATGAAAGCTTCGAAGTACTGAAAGGGTTGTTCCTAGGTCAACTTCTTGGATAATGAGCTGATGTTGACAAGAAGTGACCCATTGTAGGAGGGCCTTAATGAATCCCACATCTACGACACAAAAAGGAGCAAATGATTTTGTGGAGGTGAAAACGATCTGATGATGCAACGTTTAGGGTGGTAGTCATGAAAGAATCGAGCGTGAAGGTATTGTAACAGATGAGGTGTTAGCTGGGTTGGTGAATTCTCTGATTGACTTCTCTTGAACATATCAGTGACACTGAAATGGATTGGTCATGTTAACTCCAAAAATGGATGGTATGTAGGACCAATGGTGATATGACCGGTGAACGGAATAACCCAGCCCGACTCAACCATGGTGATGGAGTGAAAGTGTCATGTTCAAGAGCGACCTACTACCAATGAAATTCTTCAAGTTTTCTTCCCAATTTTTCCCCAGTCATTGCTGACTAGTACCTATTTATTTTTGTCAAGCTTGAGGAGGATAACATATGCTTGTTCTATAGTTTTCCCTTCGGACAAACCTGTCGCTATGTTTTAGCGAGCCTAGCAGCAGTGAAACTCGCTCTTGTTCGTATGGACAAGTTTGTCGCTATTGTTTTAATGAGTTTAATGACAAAGATAACTCGGTCCTTTTTAGTTTTAGAGAGTCTAAAAAGAGATAGAAAGGAAACTCCAGTAGTCCTTTTTCATAGTATAATCCCTTAAGCCCGAAAAAGTATAAAAGAATACGAAAGGGATGACTTTTCCGATCACTTTAGCGAGCTGAAAAAGACAAGCACTCAATCTTTTTGTGTAATGATCCCTCGGGTCCAAAAAGATTAAAATATAGAGGAGGGATGGAACTTCTGATCACTTTAACGAGCTCGAGAGGCCAATTTCTCAGCAATCTTTTTATATTTTACGAGTCTAAAAAGAGCTTAAAAGAGACTCTTACTTCCAAACACTTTAACGAGTTGGAATGCTCTACAATCTTTTCATTTTTAACGAGCCTGAAAAGGGCTTAAAGAAAACTCGTTATTTCCAAACATTTTAACAAGCTAGAATGCTCAACAAGCTTTTCATATTTAACGAGCCTGAAAAGGGTTTAAAGAAAACTCATTTTGAGGAAGGAGTGATATTTTTGGGTAGTAGCTGGTTCTAGATAAGCTTGGAAATTTTCAATCATGGAAGTGTAAAGAAGGTGGCTAATAAAATCACTCATCGCAGCTGTTCCTCAAAAGGGTAAACAATCAAGTTGAGGAGTATGATTGGCTAAAAAGTGGAGGTGATGGTAAGAACACAACCAAGGCTCAAAAGCTGATAGTAATGCAACCACAAAGGTTATTTACCGAAGGTGGGTTCATTTTTTAATGAGCTTGAACTCTAGGGAAACATATGCTCATTGCTAGGTTTATTTTTTAATGAGCTTGAACTTAGCGTAAACCTGCTCGTGCCAGTCGTATAATAAGGATGTCTCTCATTAGTAGGTTCATTTTTTTTAGGGAGCTTGCCCCATGCGAAACTTTTCTTCGGAGCCTTTTGTATGCAAGCTAGGAACGACCAACTACTGTCCTAAGGGTTAAAGAGATACTAAGGTTAGGTAGGATAGTTTTGTAGAAACATCTACTTTACTTTGCTAGTTCCATTTGGCCCTTGCAAAGGTGAATGGTTGACCATACCAATCACCTAACTTAAGCAGCTGAACTTAGTAAAAACTACGGGGTTAGAGTTACGCTGGTTTCTTTTTACTTGCATAAAAAAGGTTTACATGCCCCCAGATACAAAGAAAAGTAGAGTTTCCAGGTTACCATATGGAAGTTCTTGCATTTGCAAGATTGTTTTGTCCGTGTAGTAGCCAAAACACTTCCTTGGATTTGTCCATCGAAATAGACAAAGGTGAAAGGGCTGAATCCAATTCCAATCACTTAACCTTCGATGAGGAAATATTTTTCCAGACTGATCCCATTTTCCTAAACGGACGGGTGTGTTAGATTGGTCATATATCCTACGAGGAAACATATCTTATATCTTGGTTTTTCCTGCCGAAGCAGGCCAGGGCGCGTGCCCCCTGGGTTTAGTCACATTCACTGAATCACTTGCAATCATCAGGTGGATGGAATAGAGGTTAATGAGATATTCCTTGTGTAAAAAGACTAGTTAGGTATGGCATTTGACTAGTAGCCATGTTTGAACTGGGGAGTGAAAGCTAGTCAATGAGCTGGACCATTCTGCCTTCATATGGGAAACACATCACTTGAAAGAGTGAGGAAACAATAGCTCACATGCTATAAATGTAGTCATGCCCAAGGAGTAGATTGTAATCTAGAGGCCCTTGGACTACCATCACGTTTAGATGAATGGTTTTCCTTCTCAAAGTTAAAGGAAAATTTGGAAGGATCCCTAACAGTCAACTGGTTCCTTTATTGAAGCCTGACAGATTTCAAATCTTAGGCAGAAGCAATGGTGAACCAAGCACTTTCCAAACAGTTGAGGAAAGGATACTCATGGAAGCCCCTTCATCTATGATAGTGCCAGCCATGATCATTCTGTAAGCTTGTACTATGATCCAGAATGGCACATTAGATGGTAGGCGGGGTCTCGCTAGTAGATTCCAATCAAAGGAAATGACTAGATTACTTGGAGGAGGGACTAAATAAACGTTCGGATGAATCTCTGATGAACTTCCTTCCTGCGATAAAGGAATGGGTAGATTTCCCCCATGTTCATCGAAATCCATGTTAACAAAAAGAATTTGAATGGTGTCATTCTCATTCTCTTTGGGGGCTGTATCATCTGAAGGAGAACCCTCTGAAGGCAAGACTGGGTCGACTGCCGTCTTGACCTATTGACTTTGGTCTAGTGTGGACTCAGAGGGTTTATCTTCAATGATAGTCGTTTCAACCGAAAACAGAGGTGTGTTAGTTGGATTTTCAACTAGCGATGGACTTGACAAGAGTTTCTTGTATCCAAGAGGAAGTCACTACGGTGAAGCAAGATGATTATCCAAGGCTCTTTTAGCTTCGTCCAAGAAAGAACAATGGTGGAGGGCATGATCGCCTTCACACAACCTACAAGGAAATTTAGATCTTCCTTTCTATTCATTGACTTTGTTTTCACTAGTTGATGGTGTACTTTCAACATGATCGATAGAGGTTGAAGACACCGGATTGTGCAAATGGGGAGACTAGTCCCTTAAGATCTGTGGGATGCAAGGACAATCTCGATGATAGTGGTCCCCTTTGTAAATGACAAATGGAGATTTAGGTTTGGATGGTGCAGTGTGTGGATTTTAGTTAGATGATGTACGGTTGCCCCCTTTCATCGTTGGCTTCTTCTTCATCTTCTCCTTCCCTTTCTTCTTCTACTCAGTAACTTGGTTTTTAGTGTTACTAGATTCACCAAGAGAAGAGGAAGAAGGAGATGGAGAAACAAGCGAAGTAGAAGGTGGGGGGACAACTTGGTTGTTGATTTTATTGTTCAGGAATTATGATGTTTTGAATGACAGAGGTCAAGAAAACCCATACTGGCAGGCCAATTGTCAATCCTGGAAGGGACAATGTAGCCATGTAAGGGGCACCAATATCTCCCCAAGAAGAGAAAGGACTAGGATTCTCCCCAAGGGGAAATCCTTGATTGGTGGATTCCATTTTCTCAACCTAAGACCAATGAGGGAACAACGATGTTATTCTGATTAAAATAAATTTTATGACGCTTTGACACAACTTACTTTTTCAATTTTTAAGAGTCAAGAAAAAGCTAAAGATGACTCTAGTAGCCTTCGATTTTTAATGAGCCTGAAGTGACAAGTGCTCAGATGGAACTTTTCTTTTAAGGAGTCTAAAAAGGAATGAAAGTGATTGCTCTAGAAGTCTAGACAGAGGGATTACCAAACCAATCAAAAAACTGCAATATACTTTTACGTACAACAGTCAATCTTCTCGAATGTTGTGTTCAATGGATTGCGATCGATAAGGTGGCAGACACAGCTTCCTAAGAATAAAGGATATAGCCTATTGTGGTCTCCCAATACATACTCAACAGTACGTGGGAGCACAAGTCTGTTCTGGCACTTGTCGTATCAAAGAGGAGGAATCACCAAACCTACGATGAAAACAATAGTTACCAGGCTTTACAACACTGGAATACATCTCTAGCCTAGACTTCTAGATGTTGTGCGTTAGGTTCCAAAGCGTTCTTATGTTCATTGAGGTTTATTTTACAGTTGATCTTTCTTAAGAAGTTTTCCTTTCAAGGTTCACTGCGTGATGTAGATATACAATTCCTAAATATGCAATCTAAGATGATAAACAATCGTTTATTTTCTTTAGCAATGAAAATCCTAGCTACTAAGGAAAGAAGAGTAAAATTCTTTCAACATAGAGCAGAGAGCACACACTAAATGCACTTTTCCTAAATCAATTTCCGCATGCAGTCTAAATGCAAATGCACATGCATGTATTTGTTTTTTAGTTTCCTTAATGTGAGAATGAAAAAAAGAAAACTAAGTACAGATCTGAACTACTTTTCTTCAAAGCGACACTTTAACAATTTCTTTTCAAAAACGAAAGGAAGACTAAGATGACACTTTCAATTTTGAAAGGAAAACTGTTTTCGACACTTCAAAGAATTGATAACTCAAATCAAATACAATGGCAAAAGTGTAATCGACTATCTAAAAGAGGAAGACTTTTACGACACTCTTTTTCTTGACTGAAAACGACAGTTGCGACACTTTCAAATCAAAAGACGACAGTTTGATTAAGCTACTATTTGCAAAGGAGGACTGTAAATGATGAAAAATACATAAAAAACATTCACAATTCATTCTCATTGGAGGCTGAATAATGCAAAGAAAGAAGGTCTCAACAGTGATATACTGATCATAAATAGAAAAACTACTAAATAGAGCTGAAAACAATGAAGAAAAAACCAAAATCTGGAGGCAAAAACAGTCTCACTCAATCATCGCACCTATCCTTAAGGGAAACAGGGATGCATCTCATCTACAACACATAGGAGGTGCGATGCATCCAGAGTGTGAATGAGAGATAGTGCGATGGTCCAGGGATGAGACTGAGCTCGGTTTTCACTCATAGTTTGCAGCTAAGTTCAGGTGTTTAGGCTGAGCTTATGATAGGAAATAAACACAGTGTATAGGGGCTGATCTAATGAGGTTATTGAATTATCACCAGGGCTCTTAGGATGTTTGCAAGTCAGATGTTCAGTTCATAAACCAACCTGGATATTGGCTGAAGCAGCGTTGATCTACTTTGCAGTTGGATAGAAAAAGAAGTTTGAAGGCTAGCTGGCTTAACTTCAGGCTCCATCTGTAGTTTATAAAGCAAACAACAAGGACAAACAAACAAACTATTCGCTCCCCAGTCGAATCGCTATTTTGTTTATGGGAAATCTAGTGTCTATTCAGAGCTGCTAGTCCCACTAAGATGGGTAGCTATCTTAGAAACAAACAATTTAAAGTTACTTGTGTTTTCCTTTATGAGAGATAGATGAGAGAGAAGTAGAGAGTACCAACCTCAGTATTTTGCTTGGCTTCTTACTTGTTTCCTCTCTCCTTTGATAGAGCTTTCGACACTCCTTTCTCACTTGTCCCGCTTGAAAGAACACCTATAGAGTCAAAGCAGAAAAATACCGTCAAAGCACATATATCTATAACCATAAACAATATCGGATTAGATGTACATTAACCATACACATGCATAAACAAATACAAGATTCAGAGATACACAAGCATATGGAGCAAAAATCAAATAGCTTTATTGATAGAAGTAGTAGAAGAGAGGATTACAACCCAGCTGTATGATCCAGCGCCATCCTCCTAGCATGAAAGCCCTCTTCACCTCATGAAAATACTAGATCACCCAACAATACAATGTTTGATAGAGAAACCAACAACACTTCCTTACAAAATACAAAATTCCAGCCTTTAGATCTCTAGGATGAGAGATTCATATATAGATATTTGTAGGGGAGTGAGTCAGCTTCTAGGATTTTGATTAATGTCATTTCTCTGATAGTTCTTGGTTCCACTTGGAGATTTCATGATCTCTTACTCATCCTTGGGCGAATTCAGAGAGGCAAGTGTCAAATGAGTAGTTTCTAGAAGATTCTCTGGGTTTCCACCTAGCAAACTACCTCTGCCATTTGTCTGCTCTCGCTCATCGCACCCTACAGAAGGGTTTTTCAGTATGCATCGCACCCTATATGTGTAACAGGTGACATGCATC
Organism: Pinus taeda; assembly: GCA_000404065.3. NCBI lineage: Eukaryota > Viridiplantae > Streptophyta > Pinopsida > Pinales > Pinaceae > Pinus > Pinus taeda. Next base: position 63,102 of record APFE031097520.1, read on the forward strand.
ACACCCTTAGCATGGAGTAGTCTATATGGTCCAGTTTTGACCAGTTCTGAGTAGTTTTTTAGGGAGAACTTCTGGGAAATGATGTAATCAGTTGAGCTTGTTCCTTGAGGGTATGAAACAACACTTTAAGGGGTTTAGAAGCCCTTGGTTTATGGACATATGTGATTGGGGTTGTAGTGCCCAAATATGTCTATAACAATCATGTTTAAAATTAAATTTCTATCATGACACTAACCTTTGTTATTTTTGGAGGTCAACAAGGATTTGAATATTGAGCCTTTAATTGTTCATCCATATGCTTAAGAAAATAATTAGGATTAATGTGTTGGTTTTCAAAAATGATTGGAATGATGGTTAAATGTAGGAAAGGGTAATTAATAGGTGATAGGTGATGATAATGAAGGTAGTGGTAGGATATAGGTAAAATGTAATGGAATGCATATCAAACACTAAATTAATCTTAACAACTTCTAGAAAAAAATTTAAAAAATTGAAATTTTAAGAGCAAAATTTTCACTTACTGTACTTGTACTCCCACAAAATATTTGAGGTCAATGATGTCCTCTGGTCAAATGATGGTTGAGAACGTCTTTATTATCATAACAATGGCTCTTCCAAGATATATTGAAATGTAGAGACTTATTTCTGCTTCACGTTTTCACATCTAACATTGATTCAGGATCTTTGAATGTTGATGTTGTTTAGGTCCCTTTTGCAGTTTGTAATTGATGTTTCAGTCCCTTCTGACATGTACTTTTCAACAATATTTTACATTGTTTCTGTCATATAATATAGGTCCCTTTTGCATAATGATATCTCAGGTCCCTTTTGCAAAATATTTTCAATGATGTATTAGGTCTCTTCTGACATGTAATTCAAGTTCTTTTTGCAATTCAACAGCTCAAACTATTTGCATAGTTTTATTACAAACTCCCCCCTTGCTTATGTTAATACTTGTCCTCAAGTCTTGCATTTCTTGTTGGATTATTTCTACAAAATCAAATACAAGTAAGAGTAAAACAATGTAAAGAATTCATATAGGCCAAACTAGTTGGATTTCCTATATGAATTCTAGTTTGTATTGTGTCAGTTTCCTAGATTTTCACAACCAATTTTTATTTTTTTTTTAGAATTATGGAAGGCATATTGCTATGTTGTTCCATTATTTCCAGATCGGTGTCTGTTGAAATTATTTTCATAAAATCCTCTTTATTTATAGACTTATTGTAGACTTTAAGCCTATGTCCATTAACTGCAAATGAAATATATGCTTCATCAATTGTTTTTATTTTGACAGCTCCATTGTCAAAGATATCTTCTATCTCATATGGCCCTAGCCAATGAGTTGTGAATTTTGCTTTGAAATCCTTAAACTTGGAGTCAAACAAGAATGCCCTGTCTCCTTTATTGAATGTTTTATTTTTGATAAATCGATCATGCCATTTTATTCTCTGCTACTGCACAAGAGATGTGTGCTCTACTTCTTGCTGTCTTATTTCATCCAGTTGATTTTATTCCATGACTTGTTGTTGTTGTGCTTCATATAATTCCATTCCCATATTTTCTTCTAGTTTGAATGTATGTATTTTAAATTCTATGGGTAACAAGACTTCTTTTCCATACACCAACTGATATGGATTGAACGCAATTGTCTTCTTCCATGTTATCCTATATGCCCATAATGCATCTCTCAATTTCTTTGACCAATCCTTTCTATTGATTTGTACAGTTTTCGTCATGATATTCTCCAGGACTTTGTTTGTTGACTCCACTTGTCTGTTTTCTTGAGGATGATACAGAGTTGATTTTCTATGTTTGATCTTGTACTTCTCTGTAAGATCTCGAACATGCTTGGAGGTGAAATGTTTGCCTTGGTCAGTTAATATCTGTCTTGGAACTCCAAATCTGACAAATATTTCCCCAAAGAGGAATGTGACTATTGTGTCTTTTTTTTCACTTCCCACTTCCTTTGCCTCAAGCCACTTAGTAACATAATCGGTACATACTAGGATGTACTTCTTTCCATTTGAAGGTGGGTTTATAGGTCCCACAAAGTCTAGAGACCATTCCTCAAATGGCTCTATAAGTACTTGTAGCTTTAATGGCATCTCATCTGATATTATTGGCCTTCCTATTCATTTGCAGCTGTCACATCTTTTGACGTAAGCTTTGGAATCCTTGAAGATTGTTGGCAAGTAGTACTCAAGTTTCCACACCTTGTAGACTGTCCGCTTGTCTACAAAATGACCACCACATGGCTCATCATGACATGTTTTCAAAATATCTAAGATTTCATCTTCTCTAAAACATTTTCTTATTATCAGATCAAAACTAGTAGAAAAGAGATCACCATTGACCCAGCTATATCTAGCACTTTCTCTAATTATTTTTCTTTTTTGTTTATTTGTGAAGTGGGATGGTAATATTCCAGAAGATAAATAGTTAGCTATATCTGCAAACCATGTGGTTTTAACAGTTATTGCAAATAGATGTTCATCTCGAAAATTATTTGAAACAAGATTTGGATCACCAGGTGAATGAAGCCTTGAAAGAAAGTCAATTACTTGATTATCTTTACCTGATCGATCTTGAACTGTAATGTTAAGTTCTTGCATTAACAAAAGCCATCTAGTAATTCTTCCATTTGTAATTTCTTTATTCATTAAATATCTAATAGCTGAATGATCTGTGTGAATGAATAATTGATAGCCTATTATGTAATTCCTGAATTTATTAACTGCATGTACTACAACTAGCATTTCTTTTTCTGTAACAACGTAGTTAAATTATGCTGGTGTTAAGTTTTTGCTAATGAAATATATAGCGTAATTAAACTGGTTTTATTTCTGTCCAAGTGATGCACCTATAGCTGTGTTAGATGCATCAGTAGATATATGAAATGGAAATGACCAATTTGGTCCTCGAAGAACGGGGGAAACTAACAATTTTTCTTTTAATAATTGAAATGCATTTTGACAATTATTTGTCCATTAGAATTCAACATCTTTTTTAAGTAACTTGAATAGAGGCAGAGCCATTTTACTAAAATTCTCAATAAATCTCCTATAGTAGCATGCATAACCTAAGAAACTTCTTACTTATTGTCGAGTTGTAAGTGGCATTAAATTCACAATGACATGTATTTTTGTTGGATCCACCTTAATTCTTGATGAAGAAATATGGTGTCCCAACACCATCCCTTCTGTTAACATCATGAAGCATTTTTCATTTCTTAGGGATAGATTTGTCTCTATGAATCTTTTCAAAACTTTCTCTAGATTTTTCAAACAATCATCAAATGTGTTTCCATATACAGTGAAATCATCCATATAAACTTCTACACATTCATGGATTAAATCAACAAAGATTGCAAGGACTGCTTTTTGAAAAGTAGCAGGTGCATTACATAACCCAAAAGGCAAAACATTATAAGCATATGTTCCCCATGGGAAAGTAAATGTGGTTTTGTCCTAGTCTTCTAATGCTATCTTGATTTGATTATACTCACTAAATCCATTAAGAAAAGAAAATAACTTCTTCCCAGCTAATGAATCTAGTACTTAGTCAATAAATGGTAGCGGGAAATGTTCTTTTGGTGTGGCTTTGTTCAATTCCCTATAGTATACACATATTCTCCACATCCCATTTTTCTTTGGTGCTACAAGTAAGGGAGAAACCCACTGACTATCAGAAATAGGATAGATGAATCCAACTTGTAACAATTTCTGCAATTCTTCTTTCACTATTTCTTTCATCATGGGATTCATTCTTCTTTGAGGTTGCCTTACTGGTTTGATATGATCATCAATGTAGATGTGGTGGATACATGTTTTTGAACGAATCCCTTGCATGTCTGTGTAATCCCAACAAAAATCTTTTGAGTATTTCTGTAACAATGCTATTACCTCTTGTTCTTGTGATGATTCTAAGTTATCACCAATATTCAAATTCTTTCCAGGAAACAATAATTAAAAAGTTTACTTGCAGCTTCATAATGTGTTATTCTAAGCTGCTTTGAAATATCTGGTTCTGAGATGAAAAGGTCTAATAGATCCTCATTCTCTTCTTCTTCTCTAAAATCAAATACTCAATTAATACTAAGAATATATTTAGTTTCATGTTGTTTTTGTCCATCAAGCATGATAATAAAGAAGGTGATTGTGTTGGAGGATAGAGTGTGATATCTTTCCTTTCATCCCCATGTGCAATAATCATACTTCCTGACCTGCATCCAATGAAGGCATCTGCAGTGGCTAACCATGGTCTACCTAAAATTAGAGGATGGCCTCCTAATTTTTTTTTTTTGTTGCAAAATGAGGAAGTCTACAGGATACTCCCATGAATCCAGAGAGACAATGATATCTTCTAGTACTCCTTCTGGTACAACTTTAGATTTGTCGGAAAACTCTAAAATTGTAGTAATAGGTATAATGTTGTTTAAGTTCAAATGTTTCATAGTCTCTGTAGTCATAAAATTTATAGTTGCTCCCAAATCTATTAGAGTATTTGGAGCTGAAAAATTATTAATTGAAATAGTAACCATAGGGATACCACGGTTAATATATTTTTCAAATGTTGTTTTTGTAGACATGAGACTAGCTAGTTTTCCAATGACCTAGATTGTAGTAGGATCTCTTTTCTTTTTGCCAATTTTCTTGATGCATAAATCCTTTATTGTTTTCGCATAAATTGGAATATTTTTTATTGCTTTAACAAAGGAATTTTGACATAAGAATTTTTCAATTCATCTAAAATATCAAATTCAGGAAGAGACATTTGAATTCTCTTCTCTACTAACCTCTTTGGATAGGGTGGCATAATAACATTGAAAGGAACATAATGAAAAATCAAGCTGGTAGTCTCGGTTTTGGGATCCGGTGAGAAATCTCTGTGTATATGTGTTTTATGTGTTATGGTCTCACATTGTTTACTTTTTTTGTGATTTAGAATTTGTATGAAGGTAATTTCTGTACGGGGTTAAAACCTACATTTGGTATCAGAGTTGTTTTGGCTTCAAGGGGACGCCTTTATTGCTGAGGGTTTTCGCTTGGGCCTGTGGTAGACCCTGTTCAATGGGAGATCTGCGAGATCGATTCTGGTGGTGCAAGAAGATGACGAGAAGCGGAAAGATAGAGATTGAGAAGTTTAATGGTTAGAGTTTTGAGTTGTGGAAACTCAAGATGGAGGATCTATTGGTGGATAAAGATCAGTGGATCGTGGTAGATCCGGGTACTAAACCAACGGGAGTGATCGACAAAGAATGGAAGAAGTTGGATCAGAAGGCAAAGAGCACAATACGATTGTGTGTCTCAGATTCAGTATTGCTGAATGTATCAGGGGAAGCTAC
>APFE031097520.1:68468-114158 GCA_000404065.3 Pinus taeda
AAATGGAGTCGTAGAAAGAATGAACAAGACGTTGATGGAAAGGGCAAGAAGCATGCTCAGTGGTGCCAGGTTAGGACAGGAATTCTGGGCATAGGCGGTGGATACTGCATGTTACCTGGTCAACATGTCACCTTCATCAACGTTGGAGGATAACACTCCACAAGAATTATGGACTGGTAAGAAACCCTCTCTTTCACATCTGAGGGTATTTGGATGTGATGCATATGTACATGTTCGAAAGGAGAAACGAACCAAGTTGGATAGTAAATTTGAAAAGTGCATGTTTATTGGGTATAAGGATGGTTTAAAGTGTTATAAGCTTTGGAACCCAGTAACAAGGAAGGTTGTGTATAGTCGAGATGTGGTGTTCAGAGAGGTGAAAGATGTTATTAAACATGAAGTCCAACCAAAGGAACCCGTGAATATAGAGTTTGAACTAAAGGAGGAAGAATCAGACTCTGTAGCAGAGGAGGAATTAGAAGATGAAGAGCCACAAACTTCGGTTGTGAGAAGGTCAGCTCGAGAAAGAAGCAGCCAGAAAGGTATAGTCCATCTGCTTTCTGTTCAAACTTTGCTTTGTCTGTTACTGATGATGATCCCAGAACTGTGAAGGAAGCAGTGGATTCAGAGGATGGAAAACTCTGGAAAGAGGCCATGGTTGATGAAATCGCATCTTTGCACAAAAATGACGCTTGGGATCTAGTGGAGTTGCCGGCTGGAAGGAAACCCATTGGCAGAAAATGGGTGTTCAAGAAGAAGACAAATGCAGAAGGGAAGGTGGAGAAAACAAAGCTCGGTTTGGTAAGCAAAAGGTTATCCCAGGTGCCGGGAATTGATTTTGGTGATATTTTTTCTCCTGTTGCCAAGGTACTTCTATTAGATTACTTTTATCTGTTGCTGTTGCTTTTGATTTTGAGGTAGAACAGATGGATGTGAAGACAACATTTCTTCACGGGGATTTGGAAGAGGAAATCTACATGAAGCAACCTGAAGGCTTTGGGGTGAAGGGTAAGAAAGAACTAGTATGCAAGTTAAAGAAGTCTCTGTATGGGTTAAAATAGTCACCAAGGATGTGGTATAAGAAATTTGATACTTTATACGGGGACTTGACTTCACCAGAAGCAAAGCAGATCATTGTGTGTATTTTAAATTAATTGGTGACCGTGTTATTTATCTGGTCTTGTATGTGGATGATATGTTGTTGGTTGGAAATGACAAAGAAATTATCCAGGATTTGAAGACCCAATTGTCCTCCAAATTCGACATGAAAGATCTCGGTGCTGCAAACTATATTTTGGGCATGGAAATTAAAAGAGATCGGGCAAAGAGGAAGCTCTGGTTAAACCAGAGGAAGTATGTCGAGACAATACTGCAGAGGTTTAATATGCAGGATAGTAAACCGGTGAAGGTTCCTGTTCCTGTAGGTGTGAGGTTATCTGCTGAACAGTGTCCCAGGACACAAGAAGAGGAAGAGGACATGTCCCGTGTTCCATATGCAAGTGTAGTCGGTAGCTCGATGTATGCAATGGCCTGTACTAGACCATACATTGCAAATGGAGTGGGAGTATTGAGCAGGTTTATGTCAAAACCAGGGAAGGAGCACTGGACATCAGTGAAGCGGGTTTTCGGGTATTTGCATGGCACTAGTGATTATGGTTTGTGCTACCAAGGAAGACCAGGATTGGACAGAGTGTTGGATATTTGTGGCTATGTTGATGTAGACTGGGTTGGAGATTTGGATCAGAGAAGATCTACAAGTGGGTATGTGTTTAACCTATTTGGAGGTTCAGTCAGTGGGATGAGTAAGAAACAATCTGTAGCGGCACTATCAACTACAGAGGCAGAATAAATGGTAGCCACTCATGCAAGCAAGGAAGCAGTTTGGTTGCAGAGATTGTGTTCAAGTATGGGGTTAGTACAGGGAGCTATAAGGATAGACTGTGAGAGCCAAAGTGCAAATTTCTTAGCAAAGAACCTTGCTTATCATTCAAAGACAAAGTACATTGATGTTCAGTATCACTTTGTGAGGGATATGATAGAAGACAAAAAGGTGTTGCTGGTAAAGGTGAACACTTTGAAGAATACTGCAGATGCATTGAAAACATTTGTGAGCTCTGAGAAGTTCTTTTGGTGTAGAGAAACAATGGGCGTTTCAGGGCTGGAAAAATGACTAAGCTCTCCTGTGGCCCCATGTGGAAAGAAAACAACAAGTGGGAGATTGTTGGGCTGTGTTATATTCTTTCCACGAGTAACCTATGTAGTGAACCGGGGGGTAAGAGGGGGGGCGGAGGCCCCCCTTCGTTGCGTCGATTGCACAGTGGGGGGCAGCAGCCCCCCTTGTCCGGGGGGTTTGAGGGGGGTGGGTAGCCCCCCTCTATGGGGTCCGGGGCAGCGCCCCGGGATTTTTTTTTTTTTGACCCTATATTAGGTTGGGCGAACCTACCTATGGTTTTTGATCCATGGTTTTGGACGCGATGGTTTTTCAATCCATGGTATTAGATGCTTCGACATGTATAAATATGTATTGTAACATTGAAAGCAACATAATGAAAAATCAAGCTGGTAGTCCCGGTTTTGGGATCTAGTGGGAAATCTCTATGTATATGTGTTTTATGTGTTATGCTCTCACATTGTTTACTTTTTTTGTGATTTAGAATTCGTATGCAGGTAGTTTCTGTATGGGGTTAAAACCTACAATGACATGGGTTGTGGATCTTGCTGGAACTGTTGGTATTGAAATGGAAATGATTGTTGATATGGATGTTGATATGGTTGTTGGTATTGCTGTTGGTATTGTTGAGGATAAATTTATTGAGGTAGCTAGTTTCCATAACTATATCCTGTCCAACCTTATGCAGGTTGGTTTTGATATCATTGTGGAGGCCAAGCCTACCACGACGTTGTAGTATTCCATAAATTTTGAGGAGGATACTGATATTTTTGGGAGATTTGTTGAGGGAATTTTTGAGGAATCCTTGGCTTCCAAGGTCTTGTTGGTACCATATAATAAAGATCATTTGCCCCTTGTACTTCTTCCATTGGATTCATTTGCAATTCTTTCAACTTTGGATAGTTTCCTGTTGAATGGTTTTCTGTGAAAAGGCCACATACGTGAATACTATCCAAAGGGCATTCTCTTAATGGATGTTTCTTCTTACACTTAGGATAAAATATTGCTAAGATTTGATCTTGTTCTTATTTATTTTTTTTAGCTTTCAAAACATCAACTTGTGTCCCTAAAGTGCTTAGAAGATCAGTTTTAAAGTTCTCCAACAAAGTTCGTATTTTTGCTCTTGTTACTCCTGCTACTGTTGATTTTGAAGCTTTTGAACTAATATCTCTCTTTCCAGTCTTTGATCTTCCTCTAGAATATTTTTGACATAGTTCTGCAATTTCATCAAATGGAAAGTTTGAAATATCTCCCTTGCCCATTACATTAAGAATGTCAATATATTCATCTCTTATACCTTTAAGAAATATTGTACGGATGGTATCCGAATTCAGAGAATGTCATTTATATTTTTGAAGATTGTAGAGAAATCTTCCCAAATACTCTTCTAACTTTCATCTTCTTGTTGTGTCATTCTAAAAATATCCTCTTTCGAGTTTCTAGGCCTGCAATAGGCTCGATACTTTTTAAGAAATATTTTCTTCATATCATCCTAAGAAGTAATTGTATGTTCTCCTAAACCCATAAACCATTTTAATGTTGTTGCTTTCAGAGTAGCTGGAAAGAGACGAAGTTTGTGTGTGTCATCTATGTATCCATAAGTTCTACATAAGAAATCAAATTCGAACATAAATGAATTAGGATATTCTGTTGACATTCCATAAAAGTTGGGCAACACAGAAGGTGGAATGTTTTTCATTTTCACTTCTTCTCCTAATATTGCTCTTGTGTTTAATATTGGAAAGACAAAAGTAGCTTCCTAATCATTATCATTTTCATTATCATGTAGTCTTTTGTTATCATACTCTCTTTTTCTCGATTCTATTTTTCTCTCTACTTCTAATCTCCTTTCTTCTTCTCTTTTTCTTCTCCATTCTTTCTTTTGTCTCTCATATTCAAGTCTTTTCTCAAGAGTCATGAGCGGTATATTAGATCCTTCTCCTTCTTCAGTCATTTCCTGTCCAGAAATTTGTAATTTTTCAATCAAAGGTTGTGTTGGTGTTTCCTTAACTATCTTGACTTGTTCAAGAACTGGTTACTCTATTTGTTTAACAATTTTCCTTGTTTCCTTTTGTTTTTCTATAGTTGGTGTTTCTTTTGGGGTTTGTTTTATTTTTACCTCCAAGGCTAACAAGGTCTATCATTCAATTAAAGTCAATCTTTTACCTAATCTTTGTTTCTCTTTTAATTCCTCTAGAGTTGGTTTCCCAGCAACCCGTGTAGTTAATCCTAATGGTCATGCCTCTATGGATGGTTGAATTTTTGGGGAGTTTTTCTTAATGAATCTTTCTTTCTTGTCTCTATCTCTAGGCATGAAGAAACATAACTAAAAGAAAAATTAAATTTTTGTTGTTTTTTATTTTTGTTTTTGTTTTTGTTTTTTTTTAATCCTCTATTTGACTATGTTGATGAATGCTTCCCTGGAAACGACACCAATAATGTTCGGTGAATTTATTGAGTAAATTAATAAAAATATTTTAAATATCAATCCAGGTTTGTAGAACTTAGAAGCATGTCCAAAATATATGGATATCAACTATAATCAACTTTAGAAGACAAGTTATGGAAACTGAAGGAAATGTAATTATAACCTAAATTAGAATTGCACATTGCAAATATAAAGTTAAACTAAATAATTTCTAATTCAATATGTAATAAGTAGGAAAAGTGGCTCCTAACATAGGAGAACCCGATTGACCTTCTTCTACAATACTACTTCATGAACAAAAATCGAAGCCACCAATGAGCAATAGCTCAAGATACATAAAAGAATAATAGAAGAGGCTCCTAACCAAGGAGGTCCTTGTTGTTCTTCATTATGAATTCATTCATCATTAATGTCATTGTTAGAAATCTGGAAATACAGAAAATCATTTGAAAGCAAGAAAGATGAATTCTAGTTTCTAATCTCTGATCAGATAGGAGAGTTTAACTTAAAAATTGGTTTGACACTTCATATGCAGATTGAAGTTAATATTAAGATTCATCAACAATCCTAACATATCATCATACATCTAATTAATTGATTAAACATGAAACAAAACTAGTTCAGGAAATTGCAACTAAATTAACCAGAAAGTGCACTTAGCTCGGTATGGGGGCCATCCACCCTCTCGCACACTGAAATTACTTCTCAGCTACTGAAACTAAATCAAGCATTCACCATATAGAATAGTAGAAAAAAAATATGGAGCTAGTCTCTTTGATTAATTCACAAAGTTCAAAAATCTCAAAAGGAAGTTATACAAATTCTACATGTTCATGCCTTCAATGTTCTTGGCTTAAATAGAGAAATACAAAAACAACTTAATTAAAATGTCTCTAATAGTTATATCTATTCTTATCCTATCTATCTAGGTCAATATCATCCATCCAATCACTCAAAATTTGGAAAATCCCATAAAATCCTAAATTTGGCCCATTTCCTAGGGATTTCGTGAATGTCTGGTCATGTTTGATCAGCTTTGACCGGGCCTATTTAAGCTCAGTTTGACTGAACCAATAGGTACACGCTCATTCTTAGCTCCCAATATTTCTAGAAATGTGCTCATTTCATGCCTAGGTGTCTTGCAAGTATGACATCAATGAAGTCATTATGGGAATTTTTAGTCTTGTCCAAAAATGCATTTAAAATCCAATTTTTGTAAAAACATCGAAAAATTGGAAAACTTAATTTATATACCTGGATATGCATAAATTGGTCAAAATATAGTGTATATGGATGATAAATGGATGGATAACATGAAAATTAAGTGTATTTAATTAAGCAAAATTGGATAAAAAACGAAAGCCAACAACCATAAAATGTAGTTTATGATGGGAAACTTGATTTACTAAGATATATTGTTAACTTGTTACAATTCAAAAATGGAGATGTCTAATGGGGAATAAAGTTATTGTGGTAAAGATCCATGCCATAAGGATATTTTTCTCTAAATGTTGTAGTAGTGTAAATGTTAGTATACATTTACATGTGGGCTCAATCAAAAAGTAATAAAAGGTTAAAAGTAATGCTTTAGAGAGGCGCTTTCCAACCTAGTATGTAGAGATATTGTAATGCCCTATAAACATTTTGACTAAGTCATAATAAAATGAAAATAAAATTAAAAAATAAAATAGTTAATAATTATAATTATTAATAAAAATACTTTGACTTGATAAAATTACATAAAACTAAAACTAAAATAAAATATAAAATTAATAATTATATTAATAATTATAATTAATTAATAATAAAACCAATATAGATCATCTTAACTCATGATCTACCAAGCGCCTAAAGGCATCAAATCTCTTGGGATGAAAACCTCTTTTAGAGTGAAAATATATTTGATCCCTCTCAGTGCTTGGTAGTTCTAAAAATAAGATGGATTTAGGTTGGTGATAAGAGTAGTGATAGACACTATGCTGGAATTTACATAGATTGGAGAGAGCATTAATATGTATGAAAATCATTTTTTATGTTATATTACATAATCCAAGGGGAATTATGAAGATTCAAGTAGATAATATGAGTCAAGAAAGAATATAATAATTGCTACATTGTTTACATACCAAGATTCAATTGTTGTCAATTAAGTTTAGTCCAAATAGTTGTGAAAAGAAGTGTTAACTTCCCCACCCAAAATCAATTCATAAAAAAACATGTTAAGATATTAAAAATATATTTTTGTAAATAGTTCTTAACGATGTGTTGGACAAAGCTTTGAACTTCTATGAAATTTAATGATGAAGCTTTGAACTTCTATGAAATTTAAAAAGAAGTGTTAACTTCCCCACCCAAAATCAATTCATAAAAAAACATGTTGAGATATTAGAAATATATTTTTTTTTAAATAGTCCTTACCGATGTGTTGACGAAGCTTTGAACTTTTATGAAATTTAATGACTTTGAACTTATGAAATTTAATTCACCCTTAAGTAACCTATTGAGAATGAGAAGAAGTGTCCACCAAGTTTACCTGAGAAATATATTACATAGAAATAAATTAATAAAATTTCAAATGAAGAACAAGAAGGCAAATTCTCTTTACAATAGCAACTCTCATTGCAATATAGTTTTCACAATTTTTTAAGATAAATTGGGATTAGAAATATATGAACATCCATACCCATGTAAATTATGATGGTTTCAAAAGCATTATATTATGATCATAACTTATTATATGCTAAATTTATACATTTTTATTTTGTAGATGATCTAGAGTGTGATATAAAAAGACTTAATACATGTGATATAATATAATAAAAGCCCTTAGGATACTCTTTTTTACATATTATAATAAAAATATTGCTTAGCAAAAACTAGGTGGGACTCATCAATCCACCCTAGTTATTGATTAAAAAAGTTTTGGTAATAAAACTAATAAAAATAAACTAAAATAATAACACGTTACTTTGAAATACATAGTTTCACCTTTGTAATTGATATATATATATATATATATATATTTTTTTTTAGGAATTATAGGTGTGATTTTGAGTTAATTAATGAGGGTTACAAGTAATTACTTATTAATACTTTTAATATGAGTTTAATATATTATTTTCAATAAGTGAACTTCGGTGGGAGCTTAAGATTCATTCCTCTCAACTACTAAAAGTGACTTAATTGAAAATTTAAACATCTCTGTAAAATAATAGTTAAAATGAATAAAATAACATTTTTTAGAGTAAAATATTAGAAACAAGTTAAAGATTAGACTTTTCCACTAGTATGATGTAAATCCTATTACGAAAGAGATGTTGTAATGTTAACTCGGTCAATTTTTTTTTTGTAAGCTTGATGGTACCTTTCCATTAATTTTCTAAAAGAAAGCAGGTTACATTCATACGTTTGGAGGTTAGGTGGCCCCAACCTTCCCTAAGGGAAACCAAGTTTGTTTGCCACCTAACCAGAAAATATGCCATCCATAAACAAAAATAATGAGTCTAACCATCCATGCTATATATGTCTTCAAGTCTTTGTTCTTCCTATTTTCTAAATATCTATAAAATAAATACTAATATGCCTAGAAATTTGAATATGTGTCATATAAAACTAAAATCAAAGATGCATTGTCGCTACTCATCATCAATGAAATCCACTAATGCAGGGTTCTTCACAGTGGAGCCTGGCAGCTCTATGTGGGGAATATAGGGGATGTGATGCTCTATTCAGTTGAGCTGACCATTCTACTACTGTAATTAAAATTGAAACTTTTGAAACTCTTTGGTGTAGTCTAAGTGTCCACGGGAGGGAAAATGTAGGTAAAAAGGAAACTTCTCGAAGGCTTTCGCGAGAATACCCTTCATCATCCAAAAAAAATGGATTGTCTACTTGTATTGAGATGATTTTCCACGATTGTGGGTTGGGTCCAAAATCAAAATTTTCCAATCATCTAAATAAATTTCAAAATCTTCCTCAGTTTGTCGAATCTCTACTTCTTAATCTACAATAAGTTGCTTGACCAAATTAGAACTACTAGAGTGATATGCCGAACAACTTCCTATATAATTTGTGAGGTCAAATTGCACCCACATCTAGTACCCCCAGAAGAACTAGGTTGTTTGGTTTGAGACGGGGAGGCCTCCCTCTACTTTCGACGACCATTCTTGCCTTTCCCAAAGGCCCAAATCATGATTCAGTTTCTTGAAATCTAATGTTGTCCTGCTGTAATCTCTAGATGTCAACCCAAATAGGGTTGTGGCTTAGAAGCGTGACACTGCCAAGGGTTTCTCTGGCTGTGCAAACCTATCAAAGAAATTTCAAACGAAACCAACCAAATAATGAACTAGCTCTGGATCGTACTTTCAATCGGCTGTGAATACATATTTACAGGCTCACTTCTACCATTGTTCCATCATTTCCCACAGTCAGGCCTGAACTGACGAACCACACTATCCATAATCAAGACCCCTGAATTGTTTAGGCAAATCTCATAATTTGTTGAATCAACCAACAGAACATTACACAACGAAAAGAAAGAGAATGTGAGCTAATAACTGCCTTGAGCCTGCACACAAACACCCTTCCATCGAAAACCAAACCCATGAGCTAATAACTGCCTTGAGCTTGGGCTTCAAAACTAAACCCAATTGTCTAGAAGCAATCCTATATTGACAGGAATTAAACCAAGAGCTACCCCTCGACTGGGATTGTCCCACAGCCAAACGAGAGAGCCCAACATGACATACCCTATCCAACAGGTCATGAATGTCCTGAGAATGTTCCAACGGGGCTCCCCAAACCTCGACCCTATAACAACTAAGCCCATGGTGAAGACTACTGACAACCGTGGCTCAAATTCGAGCATGCACAAAGTTAGAATACCCTTGAAACATATAGAACTTACTATCGACCCAAACCCTTACAATTCCACTATTACCTGACTAGGGAGTACCAAGACATACAAAACCACCCATCGGCCAAACCTTGCAAGAGCCCTTGTGTGACAACCAAATTACATACACCACAGACACCAATAAATACAATAGTAAAGACTCAACACAAACCTGAAACCAAACAATAGCATGCTCTAGGAAATTCTAATTCCATTCCCATCAAACCAGATAACCATTCATCTCATACATCGGAAGGTAGATACACTGATCCATATATGCAGAGGGAGTTAAATTAAGAGTGAAGACATACTAGTGACCACTTCCAAGACCTCGATTAGACGAAGACCTCAAGTTATCCAGAATGACCAGCCCAAACCAAATCCATAGTAGAAGAAAGATGCAGACCAACTTACCCAGCACACTGGAATGAAACTGTTAGGATTCCAAGAAACTCTCCTAGGTTGTAGCTCACAGATGCTTGGTAACATATAAATTCAACTTATTGTTGCAAATGGATGAATGGAAGGAATGATTCTTGTCCAAGCGAGATAACCACTTCTACTTTGCTTGACTCCAGACATGTATGAACACCCCTAGACTACAAGGCTTTAGACCACCAGCTACTCAAAGTTTTAAGATTGGGTGAATATGGAGAATACTGACCACACTAGCTGATGCACAAGACCATGTGATGGCCAGCTGCAACTAGTAAGGAAGTCTGTAAATCTAATCTACCAATGCACAGATAGGATGACAGCTCTCTAGCACAAGAAGAAGAGGAACCTGAATAACTCATTCAATGATACATACAAGACTTTAACACAGAAATAGGATGACAACTATTCTAATGCTAAACATCAAGAGTTCAGGAATATAACATATCAGGCACAACTTAGAAGAGGAGAGAAATTGAAAGTGAGAAATTAAAAGCAAAATAAACTTGTATTCGCTGAAAATGAAGACGAGACACTGCAAGTGTCAAAGTAGTTACAGTCTCCAGAAGTTGGACCTTACATCAAAATATCAACCATCATCCCTAATTACATCTTGTTTATGGGTATATATAGAGTTTCATTACAAAGGAACTTGGCCATTCTAGGTATGGAGGGGTCATAATTGACCACCGACTGCATTTAACTACTTGATGGAGTCTTTGAGTACTTTTACTTGTCTCAGTGGGTGAATCTAATCTCCTTGGGTGCTCTGATGGCCTTCCAGGCAGTTGGAGTGTTCGTATCCATGAAGTTCCATAACTGCTAAATGCCGCTACATGCTCATGTTCTGTCCTTTTTCTCTTCGGCCATACTATCTGTTGAATGTGGTTGTTGAGGAGCAACTGTAACAGGTATTGGTGAGCTGGTCACCTTCATCCTCTGGGCATACTGAATGGTCAAAGGGCGTGGGCTGCATGGTGAGTGGACAGGTTGGGTGAAGGAGAGAGACTGGCCGTTGGATCGAGAGGATAGATGGCGGAGATGGCTTGGCGAGGGATATCGGAAGAAGCGGGAGTGGAATGAACGTGAGCCAGTGGATCTCGGGTGGATAGATCTAATGGTAATCGGGTGATGAAGGCGCGTGGTAGTTATCAAGCGGGAATAGAGGATTAAGCAGTAAGTGGTTTTGATCACACTGCCTTAGGGCATAGGGCGGTAAAAGGACAGATGTGCGTGATCCCATTCAGTGCATGACACGTGGCAGCAGAGGAGAGAGGAAAACCACTCTCCATCGCGCATTAAAGTCCCATCACTTCGTGGACATGGGGGGGAGCGAATGCCATCCGATCGTGGTGGAGATGATCAAACAGTGGGGAATCAATCATGCAGATTTTCCATTGGACGCGACGGGGAGCTGTTGGATCGGGAGGCGAAGATCGACAATGGAGGTTATGGGCGAAGAGTTTGCAGAGGCACAAGGTCATATGCGGCATGGTTTTATGAGGTTTTGAGTTTTAATGCTCGGGGCATAAGAAACAAGGGTGTTGTTGGTTTTTAGAAGAAAAGCGGATGGAATGGAGATAATGAAGGGTAAACGGGGCAAGAGAAATAGGAAGGATGACCACCGTGTGCCTCCTTTGAGCATGATTAATCCAATCGAGCTAGTCCCTGTCCTTCAAGAACCGAAGTTATGTGGCAAAGTTAACACTGGCTCCTTCTAGGGATGATATCCTCCTTATGAGGTCTCGAGAACTATAGACTAATGCTTTTCCTGTCAAAACCAGATGAGCAAAATTTCCTAGTGTTCCATTGGGCATGGAGTCTAGTTAAGCTTACACCTAAACTAATAAAACAACATATTTACAACTTTAAGGCCTGAAGACCTTAAACCTATAATTTTTCAAAAATCGCCCATTTACTAGGCCATCAAAAGTTGTCTCTCCTTCCATACTTTGCAGCATGAAAGTATTGTTCCCTTGGATCTGAGTGATCACAAAAGGTCCCGTCCATAGGGCATCAAACTTCCCAAGGTTGCCTTTCTTCTCTTTTAGTGCGTCCCACTTAAGAACCAAGCCTCCAACCTAAAAATTATTTTTTTTTTCCCTCCTGTCAAAGGCTTCCTTGATCCTCTTTTGATGTTCCACAAACTTCTCAACTAGTTGTTCTCTGATTTGATGTACCTCTGCTAAATCAGTGATCCTTTTTGCCATGTCCTCTTCCTCATTCTGCTCTTCTTGTAAGAAATTTGCCACAGGGAGGGTTAAATGAATTGGGAATACAACCTCAGTGCCATATACTAGCTTGAATGGAGAATTCCCTATGGATTTCTTGATGGTTACTCTGTCAGCCCACAATGCATACTTGAGCTTAGAATCCCAATTCTTTTTGTTTTCTTCCAACAACTTTTTAATTATCCTTATCAGGCTCTTGTTGGAAGATTCTGCTTGACCATTTCCTTGAGAGTAGTATGAGGTGGAATGAACCAGTTTAATGCCCATTGAGTCACACATGTCCACCAATTATTTTTCCCTGAAGGCCGTTGCATTGTCTATAACTAATAAATGTGGACAACCAAATCTGGTGAAGATATTCTCTGTCAAGAACCTCATGACCACATGATGATCAACCTTTCTGGTACGGATGGCCTCAATCCATTTAGTGAAGTAATTTGTGGCTACTGAGATCCATTTGTGCTGGCCACTGGAATTTGGATTGATTTCTCCAATGAAATCCAAGCCCCATTGCTGAAAAGGGCCACCAACATGTATGGGTTTTAAGAGCAGGGACTTCAATTGCTGCTTCCCTTCAAATCTTTAGCACCTGTCACAAGATTTAACAAATGAAAAGACATTAGAAAATAAGGTGGGCCAATAGTACCCAGCTCTGAGGATGTTATGGGCTGTAGTGTTCCAACATTGATGTCCTCCACATTTTCTAGAATGAAACTGCTGCATGACCTCCATGGATTGTTCCTTGTCCAAACACCTCAACATAATTCCAGAGGGGTCCCTCCAATAGAGCAGATTTTCATGAATGCAATATTTCGCTGCCCTAAGCTTGATAGTTCTGGCTTGGCTTGAACTAAGGCCTGGAGGAACTTCTAGCTTCAGCAAGAATTAGGCCATTGTAGAATACCATTCACAAGAAACTATATTTTCTGCCAATGACTGATTTTTCCCTAGTTCATCTATTTCTCCTTTTGCCTGACTATCCTCTAAATTTATGCTTATCAAATTCATGTCCAACATTCTGTAATTTTCTTCAGTGATTAATCTAGCACAGTCCTGACCTCTGACAAGCTTGGCGGGCTTCAATTCTATGTTAAATTCAATAAGCTTTGCAATCCATTTAGCCCTTCTTCCATCAGCATCAGGATGCATTAGGACATCTTTTATTGAAGCAGAGGGCACATATGCAATTACCTTGGAATGCAGAATGTAAACTCTGAAAGCTTTCAAAGATTTGATAAGAGCATATGCTTGTTTTTCGATGATGTCATATCTCAGCTCAACATCCCTTAAGGTTTTGCTAAAAAATGCCACTGGATGCTCTGAATCTTCCTCATCTGCTTGCAACAAAATTGATGCAAGGGTTTCATCAGAGGTAAACGAAAATATATGAAACTCCTTGCTATAATCTAGGTTGATCAAATTAGGAGCTTCCATAATAGCTCTCTTGATGGATCCAAAAGATCTTCTTGCTGCATCAGTCCATTTGATTCTAACCCCTTTTTCAACATGGAGGTAATGTGTTTTACAAGTTCTGCAAAATTTGGAAAAACCTCTTTACAAAATTTATCTTGCCCAGAAAGGACTAGATATCCTTCTTTGATCTCGGGACAGACAAGGTCTGTATTTCTCTTACTCTTTCTGGGTCAATTTTGACACCTACATCAGACACAACATGTCCTAACAACTTGCCTTCATCTAAAGCAAACTGTGACTTTTTAGGATTGACTGAAATCCCAAACCTTCTGCACTTCAGGAACACTTTCTTCAAATGCTACAAATGATCTTGATGGCTGCTAGAGTATACTGTTATATCATGTAGGTAGATAAGGACAAACTTATCCTTTTCTCCTACAAAGGCTATATCCATAGCTCTTTGAAAGGTGGCTCTAGCATTCATCAGCCCAAAAGGCATCTTGGAATACATAAAAGTGCCCCAAGGAGTGGTGAATGCAGTCTTATCTTGGTCATCTGGATGCACAACAACTTGGTTATACCTTGAAAATCCATCCAGGAAAGACATCACTTTGGCTCTTGATACTTTCTACAGCAAATGCTCCATCTTGGGTAGAGGATAATTGTCTTTCTTAGAGAATTTGTTTAAGTTTCTGAAATCAACACAAAGCTTGATTTCTCCACTTTTCTTCCTCACAAATACCAAGTTGGCTACCCACTTTGAATATCTTAGAGGGACTATGATTTTGGCAGCCAGTAACTTCTTGATTTCCTTTTCAATTAGAGGGGGGAGAAAGGGATTTATGGGCTTCAGCTTCTGCTTAAAAGGGATGGTGTCTTTCTCTAAAGGGATTTTATGTTGGATGATATTTTTTTCATATGTTTTCAAGTCACTATATTCCCAGGCAAAAACATAAGAAAATTGCTTCAGTAAATTGCAGTACTCAGAACTTTGGGCGACAGACAAATGGGTGGATAGATTTATATACCTTGGATGCTCTAGACTCCCTATGTTATGCTTATAGACTGTAGATTGATCTTCTTTTTGGGAAGCCTTATAAGGCACATCATTCTAGTCAAACAACTTTTCTAAGGGAACTAGACCTTTAGGTATCTGATTGTTGGGTAGCTGGACAATGCCACCTTAGCCAATTTTGTTTCTAAGCTAGGGCTGGGCACTTTCCTCCAAGGCTTCATTCTTTTGGTCAATTTGCATTTCGGAGAATTCATCAATGACCTGAAGAAACCTATTTACCTCATCGTCATCCTCAAAAACTTTCCAATGTTGGACATTATTAGGCAAGGATGGTCTATATTTCATCTGAACTTCATAAATTAGTTTGGGAGGCATGGGAGGGATAAACATGCTAGCAGACACAGCAAGGGAATCAACAAGTTGATTCTTTACTCTAGGTATATATGAGATATAAAAACCATCAAAAGAATCTTTAAGTCTCCATACCTCATCTCTATATGCTTTCAGCCTTGGGTGCTTTGCTTGAGATGTTTGGTTCACTTGATGAATGATGAGATCAGCATCTCCAAACACCTTTATGTTTCCAATTCCTCTGTTTTTAGCTGCGTTAAGACCCAATATCAGAGCCTCATACTCTGCTATATTGTTGGTGACTTGGAAAGCCAACTTAAAAGACAAATGTGTGCTTTCTTGTTTTGGGGATATTAGCACCACTCCTACCATCGAAGAACATCTCTCAAACCTGACTTCCTTGCTCTCCCATGGCTTGGACCATTGGTTTCTTGAGTTGCATTGAGGCCTTCTGAGATTCTTCTATCTGGAGAATGCATGCTCGAAAGTCAGTGTCCACAGCGTAGATAGGATGATTGGAAGGATTCTTCTCATCACTGATGATGTATGCCAGTTGTGCCTCTCTATATAATCTCCCATTTTCTCCCCCAACGACTGGGGCAGTGGCATAAGATAAGTCATTTTGTAATGTCCCACCTAGTCTCTTAATCCATCATCTTGACAGCAGCATGCCAAACTTGGGAGGGACATCTGCTACCACAATGTCCATCATCATGCTCTTCATGGGAAACTGCGTTAGGGTAATGCCCAGGTAATTTATCAATCCCAGACATTTCACCTTTCTTGAATCAAATGAGAATAAATCATGATAAGGTCTGGTAATATCAAGGCCTAACTCTTCCATGACAGCTTTGGGCATTAGATTGTGTCTAGCCCTTGTGTCTAGTAGGCAATTGTGGAGGATTTTGTCATGAATGGTCAAGGAGACATAAAATGATGGGGAATTATCATTAGCAGGTTCATTCATTAGGCCAAGGACGACTGCATGCTTATGATCTGTCAAATTGACATAGTCAATGGAGGTTTGTGTGGCTGTCAGCTCAAGAGCATCAAGGATGGGCTTTCTAAAAACTTCACTCTTTGCAAGTTCTATCAGAGGCACAGATATTTTTAACTTCTAGACTTCTGATTCAAAGTTGAAAGGGGAAGGGGACTTGTTAGGAACTCTTACCTCTTGAGTTGGTGCTTTGAGGATGACTGGCTTAGCTGCTAGCCTTTTCTGTTTGATTTTTTGATGTTTTGAGGGAATAGGAGCTCTTTGGATAGGATTCTACTCGATATTGCTTGTTCTTGACCTCAGATTATATCTTTGTCATTCATCAATCTGCAGAATAGTCTCTCTGTCCCACTCTTGACTGGTTTGGTCCTGGAGTAATGATTCTTCATAGGCAGCCAATGTCAAGAAGGCAGCACTGCCCTTATCTTCCATGCAATGAATTTGATCCTCTTCTCCAAACTACTCCTCCTCCATGACCACATTTTGGAAAGGAGCCTTAACCTTTTTTTCTTCACCAGCATCTTTACCTCTCTGAATGATTTGCAATTGTTCATTTTCTCTTCTGAATGGATTTGGTTTTTTTGGAGTAATGTGTTTGGAAGCCTTGCCTTTCCAAAGCTCTGCTCAACCTTCAGCTTGAATATTTCAGTAGCCAATGACTCTATCATTTTAGTCATTTTGTCTAATTTAGGTTCTGAAGATGAAGCAGAGGAAGAAGAAGCCTCACCTCTCTGCATCCTTCTATCAGCATGACCTTTGAGCTTTTCTGCAGCCATGATATTAGATTTCACCTTTAGGGCTGCATCCTGCATTTCGGCCAGTGGCACATCTTCTTTCTCTCAACAGCAAGCAAAAATTGGTGTCAAATGCATTAGCACAAGTGAGTTCAGCGGAGGTGGGGGTAGGCTTTACTTTAGCTAGTATCTTACTATACATACGATTGAATCTTTTATTGAACTCAGACAATGATTCCCCATTTTCCCTCTTGAGGTTTCCAAATTCAGTATGGTAATACAACAGGTCTTTTTTGTCTCCCTAATGCTTCAAAAATACATCATCTAATGCTTCAATGTCAGCTATAGACCTAGGGGCCAGTTCTCTGAACCATTTTCTAGCCTTTCCATCAAGGCTTTGGATGAATACTCTCATCCACACATCATCCTCACTAATATCTAGGTTATCAACATAACTATAAAAAGAGTCAAGGTGTTCTTCAACTATTACCCCTTCTATACCAGTGAACTTAGGCATGTATTTCTGATAATCTCTTGTAGGCATGGCATTCAAAGGAATAGGCAAGACCAAGGGTCCATACCTAGCAACTATGATTATTTCCATCTTTGTGGGTGCTTGTTGGCATGCCATGACTGGGATAGGTGGAAGGATACTGGCAGATTGAATGGTAGGAAGCAGTGAAATAGATGACAGGGAAAAAGGAGAATGATGGACTATATGGGAGGCTTTCTTTGGACTGAGATCCAAAGTGGAACTAAATGAACAAGGAGCTTTATGGATCTCTTAGGGTATTTCTTCACTAAAAATGCTAGGCTCTATATCTTTGATCTGTACATGCTCAGTTACAAGCCTCTCTTGCAGAGATACATAAGATTGTTTAGACTTACCTGATCCTGATGCTCCTTTCTGTGATGTTTTTCTTTTCTTAACAATCTTCTCAGGGTCAGGCACTGGGTCAGCTGGCGATTTCTGAGGATTTCTCTGAGTATGCCTCACAAACTGAGCCAGAACGGTAATGTGGAGTAACCACTAGGTTGGTCCTCCAGTAAAGTCGCCAGATAGATGATTACAACCAGAAATGTGTCCAGACTTTGTCTATAATCAAAGCTGGAGCTATGTCATTATCTGAGGGAAGTTGAGCTTCAATCTCTTCTCCCCGGCAACGACACCAATTATGTTAGGATTCCAAGAAACTCTCCTAGGTTGTAGCTCAAAGAGGCCTGGTAACATATAAATTCAACTTATTGTTGCAAATGGATGAAAAGAAGGAATGATGCTTGTCCAAGCCAAATAACCACTTCTACTTTGCTTGACTCCAGACATGCGTTAACACCCCCATAATATAAGGCTTTAGACCACCAAATACTCATAGTTTTAAGATTTGGTGAATATGGAGAATATTGACCACACCAGCAGATGCACAAGACCATGTGATGGCCACATGCAACCAGTAAAGAAGTCTGGAAACCTAATCTACCAATGCACAAATGGGATGACAGCTCTCTGGCACCAGAAGAAGAGGAACCTGAATAACTCATTAAATGATACATACAAGACTTTAACACAGAAATAGGATGATAGTTATTCTAATGCTAAACATCAAGAGTTCAGGAATATAGCATATCAAGCACAACTTAGAAGAGGAGAGAAATGGAAAGTGAGCAATTAACAACAAAAGAAGCTTGTATTAGCTGAAAATGAAGAAAAGATGCTACAAGTGTCAAAGTAGTTACAGTCTTCAGAAGTTGGACCTTACATCAAAATGTCAACCATCATCCCTGATTACATCTTGTTTATGGGTATATATAGAGTTTCATTACAAAGGAACTTGGCCATTCTAGGTATGGAGGGGTCATAATTGACCACTGACCACATTTAACTACTTGATGGAGTCTTTGATTATGTTTACTTGTCTCAGTGGGTGAATCTGATCTCCTCGAGTGCTTTGTTGTCCTCTCAAGTAGTTGGAGTGTTCGTATCCATGAAGTTCCATAACTGCTAAATGCCGCTACATGCTCATGCTCTGTCCTTTTTCTCTTCGGCCATACTGTCTCTTGAATGTGGTTGTTGAGGAGCAACTGTAATAGGTACTGGTGAGTTGGTCACCTTTGTCCTTTAGGCATACTAAATGGTCAAAGGGCGTGGGCTGCATGGCAAGTGGACGGGTTGGGTGAAGGAGAAAGACTGGCCGTCGGATCAGGAGGATAGACGATGGAGATGGCTTGGCGAGGGATATCGGAATAAGTGAGAGCGGAATGAATGTGAGCTATTGGATCTCAGGCGGACAGATCCAACGCTAATCGGGTGATGAAGGCGTGTGGTAGTTATTGGGCGGGAATGGAGGGTTAAGCAGTAAGCAGTTTCGATCGCACCGCCTTAGGGCATAGGGCAGTAAAAGGACAGATGCGTGTAATCCCATTCAACATGTGATGTGTGGCAGTGGAGAAGAGAGGAAAACCACTCTCCATTGTGCGTTAATGTCCCATCACTTTCGTGGGACCGGGGGGGGGGAGCAAATGCCATCCAATCATGGTGGAGATGATCGGACGACGGGGAATCAATTGTGCAGATTTTCCATCAGACATGATAGGGAGCCGTTGGATCGGGAGGCGGAGATCGACGGTAGAGGTTAACGGCAAAGAGTTTGTGGAGGCGCAATGTCGTATGGGGCGCGGTTTTATGAGGTTTTGGGTTTTAACGCCCGGGTGTTATCGGGAAAACTAGTGTCCATTTAGAGCTGCTAGTCCCACTAAGATGGGTAGCTATCTTAGAAAAAAACAAACTAAAGTCACTTGTGTTTTCCTTTATGAGAAATAGATGAGAGAGAAGCATAGAGTACCAATCTCAGTCCTTCACTTAGCTCCTTGCTTGTTTCCTCTCCCCTTTGACAGAGCTTTGCCACTCTTTCCTTACTTGTCCTGCTTCAAAGAACACTTGTAGACTCAAAGCAACATAAAAACATCAATGCATAGAGATCTATAACCATAAAAAATATAGGATCAGATATATATTAACCATACAAATGCATATATCAATACAAGATTCAGAGAAATACAAGAATATGGAGGAAAACTCAAATAAATTTATTGATCGAAGTAGCAGAAGAGAGGATTACAACCCATTGGTCTGACCTAGCACCATCCTCCGAGCATGAAAGCCCTCTTCACCTCATGAAAAGCTAGATCACCCAACATATTGATGTTCCACAGAGAAACCAACAACACTTCCTTACAAGATACAAAATTCCAGCGTTTTGGATCTCTAGGATGAGGGATCCACATATAGATATTTGCAGGTGGGTGAGTTAGCTTCTGGGATTTTGATTAGTTTCATTTCTTTGATAGTTCTTGGTTCCACTTGGAGATTTCATGATCTCTTACTCATCCCTGAGCGAATTCAGAGAGGCAAGTGTCAAATGGGCAGTCTCTAGAAGATTCTCTAAGTTTCCACCTAGCAAACTGCCTCTTCCATTTGTCTACTCTCACCCATCGCACCCCGCAGAAGGGATTTTCAGTATGCATCACAACCCCTGTGTGTAATAGGTGAGATGCATCGCACCCTGACCATGGAGCAGGTGAGATGGTCCAGTTTTGACCTGTTCTGAGCAATTTTTCAGGGAGAACTTCTGGGAAATTATGTAATCAGCTGACGTTGTTCCTTTAGGGTATGAAACAACACTTTTAGGGGTTTAGAAGCCCTTGGTCTATGGACATATGTGATTGGGGTTTCAGTGCCCAAATATGTCTATAAAAGTTTCCCCCTAAAGAATGAGGTCCTAAATCTTCTGATGTCGGGTGAAATGCTTTGTCATGAGGATTTGACATTTTTCGAACTGGAAGGTGACCTGTAATAAGATACAATACAATACATTATCTTCATAATATTTTCATGATATAGCTGAGGTGGGCATTCCCATCCTCAGCTTTATAAATTCATTTTCATGTACATAGGACAAACAACCGTCTATGTGGCAGACTAATGATTCTGGTAGAGCCATCATCCTTTGGCTCGGATGATTATCTAGGCAGCTATGATGTACATTCGATGTCTTTATTTTCCTGAATATATCACAGCCCGGATGGATGAAACTAGATCCGGGGTCTTCAAACTCGTTCAATCTTCGCTCGAAGTACAAGTTGATCCATGTGAAAAGATGTTGTAATGTCCAACATGGAAATACATCGCCTGATTACCAGCCAATGATGTAAGCTATTAACAGGTGCAAGAGGATTCACCGATAATGATGATGACCCTCAAGGTATTGCAGTACAATTCACGTGGTGTGAATACATGAGTCGATGTTGAACACAACGTAAAATCTTTCGGTCGAAGGTCATTGATGTAAACCAGTCACTGGAAGTGAGAAACTTGCCATTGAGGCATGCAAGCTTCAAAGTATTGAAAGGGTTGTTCCTAAGTCAACTTCTTGTATAATGAGTTGATGTTGACAAGAAGTGACCCATCGTAGGAGGGCCTTAATGAATCCCACATCTACGACATGAAACAGAGCAAATGATTTTGTGGAGGTGAAAACGATCTAATGATACAAGGTTCAGGGTGGCGGCCATGAAAGAATGAAGTGTGAAGGTATTGCAACGAGTGAGACATAAGCTGGGTTGGTGAATTCTCTGAACGACTTCTCTTGAACATATCGGCGACATTGAAATGGATTGGTAGCATTAACCCCAAAAATGGATGGTACAGAGGACCAATGGTGATATGAACGGTGAATAGAATAACCCAACCTGACTCAATCATGGTGATGGAGTGAAAGTGTCATGTTCAAGAGCGACTTCCTACCAATAAAGTTTCTTCAAGTTTTCTTCCCAATTTTTCCCCAGTCATTTTTGACTAGTACCTCTTTATTTTTGTCAAGCTTGAGGAGGATAACATATGCTTGTTTTATAATCTTCCCTTCGGGAAAACCTGTCGCTATGTTTTAAAGAGCCTAGCGACAGTGAAACTCGTTCTTGTTTGCATGGACAATTTTGTCGCTATTGTTTTAACGAGTTTAACGAAAAAGAAAACTCGGTCCTTTTCCATTTTAGAGAGTATGAAAAGAGATGGAAAGGAGACTCTAGTAATCCTTTTTCGTGATATAATCCCTTAATTCTGAAAAAGTATAAAATAATATGAAAGGGATGACTTTTCGATAGTTTTAATGAGCCGAATAAGACAAGCGCTCGACCTTTTTGTGTAATGATCCCTCAGGTCCAAAACGATTAAAATCTAGAGGAGGGGTGGCACTTCCAATCACTTTATGAGTCAGATGAAAATAGCTTAAAGGAGACTCATTTTTTGAGGAACGCGTGATGTTTTCGGATAGTGCCTGGTTCTAGGTAAGGTTTGGAACTTTTTCAATCACAATAGTGTAAAGAAGATGGCTAATAGAATCACTTGTCGCAGCTGTTCTTCAAAAGGGGTAAATAATCAAATGGAGGCGTATGATCAGCTAGAAAGAGTGGAGGTGATGGTAAGAACACGACCAAGGCTCAAAAGCTGATAATTATGCGATTGCAATGGTTTTGTCCGAAGGATAGGTTCATTTTTTTAATGAGCTTAAATTCTAGGGGAACATATGCTCATTGCTAGGTTTATTTTTTAACGAGCTTGAACTTCACGTAAACCTGCTCGTGATAATAGTCGAAGATGTTTGATTCACCATTAACACTATGTTCTCTTGACGGTCGTACTACCTATTCAATTGCTCCATAAAACTGATTAGAAATGTACATACATGCCTGAAAATGAGTAAAAAGACTAATACCTTACTTGAATTACCTGAATAATAACATAAAAGTAGTTTTTTTAACCCTCATTTTACCATTTCATTCAAATTTGGGATTGTTGTAGCTCTAGAGGTGTTTTTCCCCCTCGATTTTCATTAGCTAATTCCGAGAGATTTTGTGGATGATTTTTGGCGCCATCTGGACTAGGTAGGAGATAAACCTGAGCTCTTCAATTGCATTCTTTCCTTTTCTGATTCTAAGCATGTTTTCCTACTTTTCTGAGCCTCTAGGGTTTGAACATTTCGTTCTCTCCCCATCGCACCTAGTACACATCGAAAGGTGCAATGCATACTAAGCTGGCCATTGGCCAGTCAATATGCGTCTCACCCAGTACACAGCTAGGGTGCGATAGGAGCAAGGAGGAAAGTCTATGCAGTGATTTTTGATGGAATGTTTTCCTGTTTTTGCCCAAAACAGGATCCTAATTCTTCTCTTGTTTGTTTTTCAAAGATTCATCGGAGCAAGATGGCCGTTTTACATGATCTGGGTACAGTAACTGCATTATGGAACTGTGGTTTGCTCAAGTTCTTCCGCATATCTAGCATGAGGCAACAAATCAACTTGTTGCAATATCTTCTCGATGCATGGGATCCTACCAACCAAGTGTTCCATATTAGAGGTAAATCCATCCCTTTGACTATTGAGGATGCCTACTTTTTGACCAGTTTGTCAAGGCATGGTGCCCCTCTCTCACTATCAGGTTCTGCACATGGAGGTGAATCTGTGAGGGATTATGTTCACCAATACTGTAGAGATGGATCTCAGCCAAGCAGGGATGTCAAGATCAGTATTAGAAACATTACTGATTGGTCCTTGAGGACTATCTTATTCACTTTTGATAGATTGGCTAGTAGCACGACTCTTCACTTGGCTAACAAGTCCTATATGCAGTATGCCTTGGAATGCCTTGAACCAAAGGTATTCAACTGGTGTGATGCAGTACATCCAGTGATAAAAGAACAACTTACCAAGGTAAAAAAAGAAGATCCAAGAACTTTGGTTATGGTTCCATTCTGACCGCTTTCGCCTTGGAGAAGATCCCACTAATGCAACCACAGTACATTTCACTCGGACTGCCAACACCGACAGAGCCACGAATGTAGAGATGGGTTGACCTTATGGCCAGACATTCTATTCAATCACAGATTTCATTCTCTGATGCCTTCTTCAATTGGTTCAACTGTCAGCAGATGGTATATGCCGAGTATCCCTATGCTGGGATGGATTTCCAGGGAGACCTAGATTTGGTGCTGCCGGCTAGTGAGCAGTGGGGTGTCATAGGTAAAAAATTTCTGACCATGTCTCTATTTATTGCTTTTATAATGTTCTTGTGTTTTTTAAATGTTATCAAGACTAATCAAACTCATGTATTATTGCAGATATTGGACTAGTGCGACCAGCAGTGCGCTCGAGGGCAGCAGTTGCCGTTCCAGTAGGAGAGGCTATAGGGAGACCTATCCTTCACAATCTATATGTAGCCAAGACCCTTGCAGTATTGCAGAATCAGACCGAGGGCCTCACCCTTGGTACTCTAGACGTGAGGAACAACGGGTTAGCTCTGAGATTACAATGTCATACTGCTGGCGTGCCGAATTGATGGACTAGGTTCCTACGTATGATCGCACAGGCGGTGAGTTGTTATCACCAACACCATTAGTCTAGGGTGCTTTCCTGCATTTTGGAGTTTTTGGGTCGTGTGATTGATTTTATCTTGGACATAGAACATTTTGTAAAAACTATAAACAGTTATATATATATTTTTTATTTTCGGAGCTTTATTTTGGTTAAGTTATATGATCCTGATGAAAATGTTGATGAAATGCTTTTCTTTTATAAATGTTGCAAATGTCTATCTAACACATAATTTTATAATGAATTAGTTAATGTGTTTAAGTTTCTAGAAATGTGTTGATATTGAATAGAATCAAACTGCCTTTCCAAAATCCTGACCCTTAGGAACATACGATAAATTGCTGGATTCTGAATGGAATAGATGCCGGTAAGCTGTAAAATGATGAGTTGTGAGTCTAGCCTGACAACAAGTTGACGTATTCCATGTGCGATGGCATCAGGGAGGAGCTCTATCAACACATCATATTCAACGATGTTTTTCGTTGGACCAAAGATGGCCCAGGCTGTAGAAGATAGGTTCTACATACTATGAATAGCTCTGTCAGTGTATCCAATAGATGATTCCAATAGGTTCGACATCTGCAACAAATGCAAAAGTGGATTACCTAACCAAAATGATTACTCTTGATGAAAACAAAAATGTAACAAAAGCATATGAAGAGATTACTACGCTTAGTCAAGCATAGTAACGCTTAAGGTACAACCCGTTTCGAGGTTGCGACAGTGGAATCCCATCATAATCTACTAGCTCATAGGCTCCTTTTGATAATACATGCTTAACAATGTAGGGACCTATCCATAAAGACTGGAACTTACCTGCTTCCAATTTATCGTATTCCTGATCGTAAAATAAGACCAGGTCACCTTCTGATAAGACACGAGGCTTGATATTCTCGTCAAATTGCGCCTTGACTCATTTCTTATGCACTTCATTAGCCAAAGCGGCATCACAATGGTTTCATCCAATTGGATTAATTCCAAGACACGAGCCTCTTCCTCTGAAGTTCCAGGGAGAAAGTCGACTGAGAGCTTAAGAGATGAAATCTCACACTAAATCAGTAAGACTGCTTCCAGGCCATATACCAATTGAAAGGGTGTAAATATGGTTGCGTTTCTTACCAATGCCTGGTATGCCCACAAGGCCGAGTACAAGACTAGGAACCAACTCCGTTTATAGACTTCAATCATCCTTTGCAGCATGCGCTTCAGGACTTTTTTTATTGCCTCAACTTGTCCGTTAGCTTGTGGATAATACGGAGTGGAACTGTCATGGGACAGTCCTAATTTGGCAGCTAATTCAACCATCATGTGATTACGAAGTGTGATCCATGATCTATGACTACAGCCTGTGGAACAATGAATCTAGAGACTACATGATTAAAAAAGAAAAGAGCAGTCGTTTCACCGTTGTTGTTTAATGTAAGCATTGCCTCGGCCCATTTCATAAAATAGTCAATTGCGACTATGATATACCCATGCCCCCCAGTCGAGGTGGGTTACATGTCATGAAATCTATGCCCCATTTGGCGAATGGCCTAACAACGACTACTCGATGCAGAGGTGCGGGCGATATTCTAGTTTTGCAGTCAAAGATTTGACAAGCATGGCAACTTTTGACTATTGTTATGCAATCTTTGAACATTGTTGGCCAGAAGTAACCTGCTCGTAAAATCTTTTGTGCTGTAGCATAACCAGATTGTTGCCCCCCACACGTGCCTGAATGACAATCATTCAGGAATTTTTCGGCCTCCTCATGGGTGAGGCACCTTCGCAGAACTGTATCGATACCTCGACGGTAAAGTGTATCACCGATGATCATGTAGTCTTTTGCTTGGTATCGAGTACATCATTGTTTTGAGCGAGAGGTATTAGGCCTATATGTTTGGGTTTGGAGATAGATTATTATATCTCCATACCAAGAATCGCTCAATGATATCAGAAACAAAGATTCATCCACGATTGATCTGGATGTTGAATCATTGGACGGCGATGGGAAATCGCATAGTAACTCAGCAAAAACTAGAGATTTATTTGATTTGGATTTTATGAATTCCAGATCAAACTCTTGCAAAATAGCTATCCATTTCGAATATTTTCCCCCAAGTAACTCACATGACAAGATGTAAGTCATAGGGTTGCAATCTGACAAAATGGTAGTTTTGCGAAAGAGGATATAGTGTCGAAATCTCTGTACTACTTGAACAACTGCTAGGGCCAGCTTTTTAACATAGGAGTACTTTCTTTCTATATCATTTAAGTTTCAACTTAAATAATAGACAGGATGTTCGATTCCATCACCTTCTTGAACTAAAACCATTGCTATGGTCGTATCTGCCGCAGCTAGATATAGGTTAAAGTCCTTTTGATAGTCAGGAGAATACATTAATGATGCTTTTACTAGGGATTCCTTTAGAGCATCAAAGGGAGCTTGCACAACCTGATCCTAGTTGAAGGGCACTTTTTTTTTCAAAAGACGCGTATAACCTTTAGCAAGTTCGACGTAATTTGGAATGAACCTCCTTAGAAAGTTTGCTTTCCTTTGGAGTTTATAAATTTGAAGCAAATTTGAAGGTGGAGGCATATTGATGATTGCCTGAACCTTACACGGGTCAAGATGAATCTCGTCCTTTGAAACTACAAAGCCAAGTAAATGACTAGAACCAACACAAAACACACACTTGTGTGGATTGAGTTGTATCTTGTAGTATCGACAATGTAGAAATATAGCTTTCAAATGCTACGGATGATTAGTCTACTTTCACGAATGAGCCAGAAGATTTTCAAGGTATGGTTGAACGATGTTCTTGATATCATGAAAGGCATAATTCATAGCCCTCTGAAAAGTTGCCCCAACATTGTTTAAATCGAAAGGTAACTTGCGGTACACGAATGTGCCCACAGACAAATAAATGCAGTCTTTGACTGGTCCTGTGGGTGGATATTTATTTGATTATAGCCAAAAAATCCATCCATAAATGAAAAGATTTCTCATCTGGCGCATTCATCAATTATTTGGTTGATGAAGGGTGTAGGATAGTTGTCCTTCGGACAAGCTTAGTTTACATCCCTGTAATCAACACACACTGTAATCGTTCCTTGATTTTTCATCACAGGAACAATGTTCAATACCCTATTAGTTAGAGGAACCAAGTAAATGAAACCAGCATGTAAAAGTTTGTCAACAGCGACTTTCTTTGGGTGCACCCGCCGAAGCCATTGTTGTATCGGTTTGATTTCTGGATACATCTTAATTTCGTGTTCAACTATGCTTGAGTCAATGCTTGGTATTTATTCATATGACCATGCAAAGAAATCTCTAAACTTGTGAAAGAGAGCACAATATATTTCCAGTTTTGAAGAAGAACAAGATTTGCCAACATGAATATTCTCTACAACATTTGGCTTGGTCGAGATATTTGTGGCGATAGTTTCTTTGATATTGGACAGATTTTTCTCAGAATCCACCATATTTACAGTATTTGATAGAAAATAAAAAATTGAAGGATGATCAAGGTCGTTGGAACAATCTTTGTGGTAATTTGGAAGATGGGAATGATGGTGGTAATCTACCCATGGTGCCTCTCCTATCATCATTGATTGAATGATTCCTTCATCTGAAGAATGTACATGTGACAAAGGATCTGAAGAGGTGCCATATTCTTTAGACCTATCTATCCAAACACTTGATGAGCACTGATTTGGGTTTGCTTCCCAGGCTAAGAAAATTGATTGCTACAATATTTCTATTGGGCTTGAAGGCAATACCTAGTGATGATCCATGCTAACATCATGTTCGGAAATCTTCTGAATCTTTTTAGATACAGAAGATACCATATTGTAGGTCTCCACCGTGGCTACTTTTTCCAGATTACTCGGAGGCAATAGAGCAAAAGTATCCATCAAAGTGGTGCCTTTTAGGAGGCCTACTCTGATATTTTGAAGCGATTGAGAGCTTCCATGGATCATGGGGATGCTTCATGTAACTTGTGAACTGTTGGGGAGGAAGGTTTGTCGGTCAATGATTGTAATTCCTCCTTGAAAAGGAAATGAAATCTTTCTAAAGTATGTTGACACAACAGCAGCCATAGCATAAATCCAGGGCCTTCCTAGTAGGATGTTGTAATCAAGGTTTCCATCGATAACTTCAACATCAATTTCTACTATTTTGCCCCCCAGTTCAACTTGCAAGTTACTTAAAATCCTGTATGGGGTGTATGTCCTTCCATTGAATGCTTTTAATGTCATTGGCGACCACGACAAGGGTGGTGAGCCTAATGTTTTCCAACACCTCATTGACATAATACATATAGATACCCCCTCATCAATAATTGTTCGATGAACATTTTTGTTGAGGGCTTTCACTTGGATGAGGAAAGCGAGTTGAGTTGGTAACTGGGGTTCATATTCTTTATGACTAAAGGCCACAAGATTGGAATCTGTTGGGTCAATCCCACCTATTGCTAATAATAGAGCCTCCTTTTGGGAGGGGCAATTTTGCAGTACTTCAAGTGTCGACATAGCGGATGGCGATTGGGCCAGATCCTCCACTATATTATAATTCTGTGCTACTCTGGCACGAGGATTAAATGCTAATTTGTGTACTACTCCCTTTGGTGGCTTTATCGTTAGCTCAAGAATGATGGGTGGCACAACTTTGGTCGAAGTTGTTGTCGAACTACTAGGTTGATCAGTAGCCTTGTTGTTTGACAGCTATGGATTCCCGTAATATTTATTCCTTATCGATATCAAAGCATCATTTTGTTTTGAAATGCACAACATAAGCAATTGGGATGGGGAAGCATTGTCGCTAGCAACTAGATTGGCTTCTGGGTTTGGAAACGGGTTGGTCAATACTGCTAAGGTTTTTGAACTCTTAAAGAATTTCTTAATCTTAGCTTTATGCGGACAAGCTCTTGTCCAATGGTCTTCATCGCATATGAGACATGGCCGACCAGGTTTCTTTTTCCCATGAGGGTTTTCATAAGATTTTTCAGAAGGCGAATCATCCTATTTCTTCTTTTTTCCTTTCTTTTTCTTCTTGCCCCTTGGTTGCTTCGGTTCTTTGCCTTTGTTGGTTAACATGACATTAGCCTCCAAGGCAAGAAGTTCTTCATTTGCATTTTGACCAGAAACCATACGGGCTTTCTTAGATGTAGCCTTTGTGGTTTTTGTGCTGGTCATACCTATCACGCCATCACCGACATGAGAGTATTTGTTTGATTTAGGAGGAGGAGGAATGGAAAACTCTAGTCTAGGACCATCAGGGATTTTGTCATAGAGCATTCTAGACTGAGTATAGATCAAGTCTAGATATTGCACACGAGCAATGAACTGCTCTTCAGTGACAACTCCTCCCTTGGCCACATCTTCTATAATAGAGGTTAACAGTGACTTAATAAACCATTCAGCTAACAGCTGATCAGGAACATATGTCTTTACCATTCGACGATGATGCCACCACTCATGAATATGATTAGATATGTCAGTGGCTTTCGTCTGCTTAAAATTGGTAAGAAGCTCTGTTCCTGTTTCGTACCTTATGGGTAACTGAAAATGGGTTAAAAAGTTGGTGGCGAGGGCGCTAAAGTTATCGAATGAAGCTCTAAGCAATTTGATGTACCATTTTGCTGCCAGACCAGTTAACGTTCATTGAAAAAGGTGAAGTCTAATGGAATCATTATTGAGAGTGTTGGACGAACACCATAGATGAAAGGTCATCACATGATTTGATGGATCTTCACCCGAATTTCCATTGAATTTAGGAATATCTGACAGAAGTTTATGAGGAATCGCTGGCCACGAAGGGGCATAAGCAATTGGATCATTTGTTAACCGATTCAGATCTGGTAACTCTAAAGTTGCTACAAAAGGAAACTGTTGATTCAGGTTTTGCAAAGCATACCCAGGATAAGATGGGATCGCTTGAGTTGTGGGTCTTTGCATACTAGCATAATGTATTTGACGCTGATAA
Organism: Pinus taeda; assembly: GCA_000404065.3. Lineage (NCBI taxonomy): Eukaryota > Viridiplantae > Streptophyta > Pinopsida > Pinales > Pinaceae > Pinus > Pinus taeda. Next base: position 98,530 of record APFE031097520.1, read on the forward strand.
CTTTGATAAGGTTGATGAGCGTAGCCATTATGATATGATTGTTGGTAACCGTTTTGAATATACAGCTGCCCATTACCTATAAAGCTTTGTTGCTTAGGTCCTAGGTAAGTTTGCTGGAATTGCAGTTGTTGATATTGCATCAGCCATGGCTTTGAGACCATTTACTATTTCCTACTACTAGATGTTTGACCAAGATGAGGGGTTATAGTACCCGTTTGAGCCTGAGTCATTTCAGTTAAGGAACCACTAATCGACGGTTGTGACAGAGTTGTGGAGACAAGCGGCTATTGTATTACGACCTGAGAGACTGGAGGTTGACATACAACGGGTAGCGCTTGTACTTGCCACACCATCATAATAGCCAGTGTAGTGGGAATATTCGACACAGGTTGATTTGGTTGTATAGAATATACAATTCTTGGTTGTTGAGGTAGTATTGGTACCCAACCACTAGTTGTGATTCCAGTCTAACCTGAATTCTGTTGTGAACTCCCATATGGTTGTTCTCCCAGAGGAAATAATGAAAAGGCATACTACCCCCCATATGGCAGCAATCTAGTGTTCAAAGAAAAAATTGGCCTTTGGAGACTTCACTCCCCAAATTGACACTGTTGCGAAGGATCAATTTGCTGAGACTCAACATAAGAAATTCCAGATAAGGTTCCAGATGAACAAATAGGAATAGACCATACTGTTGAGACATTCTTTGGGTGGACTCCATATAGCTGTTGATAGCTAGTTGGGACAAATGGTACACCAACGAACATTGTCGGAGTAGTAGTAAGAGGTTCTGTTGTTGTTGTGTCAGATGACACAGTCCTAGATGTCGATGGTTGTTTAGACATATCGAGTCTATCCAAAAGATTTCCTAGCGATTCTACAGGAACTTGTGATGAAGGGTGACCAACTTCTGTAGTGTAAGGATATAGGTGGATCCCAGTTCCAAAATGCAATGGAGTACTAGATGGAAGATCCTCCACAATCTCTTCTATAGCAATCAAACCAGGTGGAAGAGGTAGACCATCAGGTCCGTAAAATATTTCTGGTGCCGAAGAAGGTATAGACTCTGCAATGACAGATGCTGGAGGGGTAACACCTCCCGAATCAGCCCTAGATGGAGCTGGTTCAGAAATAGAAGTGTTTACCGCTACACTAGGATCAGTTCTAGTGTCCTCTTGTAGCTGTGGAACTTCTTCTGTAGAGGCAGGGATACCAGAAATAGTTGGAGTAACGAGAGTCTCTAAGGATGTTGAAACACAAGTTTCAAATAAACCAGAAGAATTCAATCCAGTTAAACAATATCGCTTGGATCAGAATGGTTTCGTTTCTAGAGTCAAAGATGGTTGACTTATTAGTCTCCACGAATGACAGGGTTTTGATTGACTTTCTTCCACGATTGCGGATTACTTGATCAACTCAAAATAAAAAGGGGAAAATGTGATTCCAAATTAAATGAATTTTATGACGCTTTGACACAACTTGCTTTTTCAATTTTTAAGAGTCGAGAAAAAGCTAAAGATGACTCTAGTCGCCTTCGATTTTTAATGAGCCTGAAGTGACAAGTGCTCAGATGGACCTTTTCTTTTAAGGAGTCTGAAAAGGAATGAAAGTGACTACTCTGGAAATCTAGATAGAGGGATTACCAAACCAATTGCAAAACTGCTGAATACTTTTTAAGGTACGATAGTCAATCTTCCCAAATGCTGTGTTCAGTGCATTGCGATTGATAGGGCAGCAGACACACCCTCCTAAGGATAAAGGATATAGCCTATTATGGTCTCCCAATATATACTCGACGGTATGTGGGAGCACAAGTCCATACTGGCACTTGTTGTATCAAAGAGGAGGAATCACCCAACCTACGATGAAAATGATAGTCACCAGGCTTTACGACGCCGGAATACGTTTCTAGCCTAGACTTCTAGATGTTGTGCATTAGGTTCCAAAGCGTTTTTATGTTCATTGAAATTTATTTTATAGTTGATCTTTCTTAAGAAGTTTGCCTTTAAGGTTCACCGCGTGATGTCGATATACAATTCCTAAATATGCAACCTAAGATGATAAATAGTCGTTTACTTTCTTTTTGCAATGAAAATCCTAGCTACTAAGGAAAGAGAAACAAGATTCTTTCAACATAGAGCAGAGAGCACACACTAAGATGCATCGTCCTAAATCAATTCCCACATGCAGTCTAAATGAAAATGCACATGCATGTATTTGTTTTTTTCTTTCTTAATGTGTGAATGACAAAAAGAATGCTAAGTACAGATCTGAACTATTTTCTTTCAAAGCGACAGTACTAACAATTTTTTTTTCAAAAAATGAAAGGAAGACTAAGATGACACTTTGCAATTTCAAATTGAAAACTACTTTTGACACTTGAAATACTATTATCAAATACAATGGAAAAAGTGTAATCAACTATCAAAAAGAAGGAGACTTTTTTCTTTGACTGAAAACGACACTTGCGACACTTTCAAATTAAAATACGACAATTCGATTAAGCTACTGTTTGCAAAGGAGAACTGTAAATGACAAAAAATACAAAAAAACATTCACAATTCTTTATCAATGGATGCTAAATAATGCAATGGAAGGAAGTTTCAACAGTTATATACTGATCACACAGCAAAACTACTAAATAAAGCTGAAGACAATGAAGAGAAAACCAAAATTTGGAGGCAGAAACAACCTTACCTAATCATTGCACCTGTAACATAGGGAAACAGGGATGCATCTCACCTGCAGCACATGGGAAGTGCGATGCATCCAGACTGCCAATGAGAGATAGTGTGATGGTCCAGGGACGAGACTGGGCTTGGTTTTTGCTCACAGTTTGTGACTTAGTTCAGGGATTTAGGCTGAGCTAATGATAGGTAGTAAACAAAAAGCATAGGGGCTGATCTAATGAGGTTACTTGAGTTACCACCATGGCACTTAGGATGTTTGCAAGTCAGATGTTCAGTTCATAAACTAACCCAGAGATTGACTGAAGCAACGTTGATCTACTTTGCAGTTGCATAGCAAAAGTAGTTTGAAGGCTAGCTGGCTTAAGTTCAGGCTCCATTTGTAGTTTATAAACCAAACAAATAGAAACAAGCAAACAAGCTATTCGCTCCCCAGTGGAGTCACCATTTTTTAATCAGGAAATCTAGTGTCCATTCAGAGCTGCTAGTCCCACTAAGACGGGTAGCTATCTTAGAAACAAACAAACTAAAGTCACTTGTGTTTTCCTTTATGAGAAATAAATGAGAGAGAAGCAGAGAGTACCAACCTCAATCCTTCGCTTGGCTCCTTACTTGTTTCCTCTCCCCTTTGATAGAGTTTTCCACTCTTTCCTTACTTGTCCCGCTTCAAAGAACACCTGTAGAGTCAAAGCAGCATAATACCATCAAAGCATAGAGATCTATAACCATAAAAAATATAGGATCAGATATATATTAACCATACAAATGCATATATCAATACAAGATTTAGAGATATACAAGAATATGGAGGAAAACTCAAATAGCTTTATTGATAGAAGTAGTAGAAGAGAGAATTACAACCCATTGGTGTGACCCAGTGCGATCCTCCCAGCATTAAAGCCCTCTTCACCTCATGAAAAGCTAGATCACCCAACATTATGATGTTCCACAGAGAAACCAACAGCACTTCCTTACAAGATACAAAATTCCAACCTTTTGGATCTCTAGGATGAGGGATCCATATATAGATATTTGCAGGTTGGTGAGTCAACTTCTGGGATTTTGATTAGTGTCATGTCTCTGATAGTTCTTGGTTCCACTTGGAGATTTCATGATCCCTTACTCATCCCTGGGCGAATTCAGAGAGGCAAGTGTCAAATGGGCAGTTTCTAGAAGATTCTCTGAGTTTTCACCTAGCAAACCACCTCTGCCATTTATCTACTCTTGCCCATCGCACCCCACATAAGTGATTTTCAGTATGTATCACACCCCCTGTGTGTAATAGGTGAGATGCATCGCACCCTGACCATGGAGTACTTGAGATGGTCTAGTTTTGACCAGTTCTGAGCAGGTTTTCAGGGAGAACTTCTAGGAAATGATGTAATCAACTGATCTTGTTCCTTTAGGGTATGAAACAACACTTTTAGGGGTTTAGAAGCCCTTGGTTTATGGACATATGTGATTGGTGTTGTACTGCCCAAATATGTCTATAACACCGGAGCTTAAGAAACAGGGGTGTTGTTTGTTTTTTGAAGAAAAGTGGAGGGAATGGAGATAACGGAGGGTAAACGGGGCAAGAGAAACAAGAATGATGACCACCATGTGCCTCCTTTGACGTGATTAATCCAACCGAGCTAATCCCTATCCTTCAAGAACTGAATTTATGTGGCAGAGCTAACAGAAACTTCACCTTAAAGCGTGGCCTAATGACTTTGCCATCCTCAAGGTTAGTAATTAAACCTCGCATGTGCATTGCCACCTTTCCAAGTGAAGCATGCATGCAGAGGGTGGCTGGAAAGATCTAGGAGATACACATTAAACTATGGACCAAGGTGAGCCCAATGAGGCCAACTCACACCTCGAGCGGGGAAGGTGGTGTCGACTCACCTCTTGTTATTGACTATCTTTATTATCTTTCTCAAGAATACCTTGGAGGGGGAGCGGATCATCTTTCCATGGAGTGTGGACATACTATCTCTAGAATTCTCCCTGAATGAGCACAACTCCAGTTTGCCAAGAAATATGCAGCTTTGTTAAAATAATAAATAAATTTAAAAAATAATAATTATCTCCATTTTCACGAAATCTATATTAGCTCCATATTTTATTTTGAAATTTATATCACTTTTGGCTTTATATGAATTTTTATTAGTTTAGTTTTGAATTTATATGAATTTTTATTAATTCACTTTTGAATTCATATGAATTTTTATTAATTTTGGTATTGACCATTGGGGAATACAGCCTATTTAAAGGGGCAAAGGCTCCATGTAAATGTGTCCATTGGTGTCGTTGGGTGAAAAATTAAAATTTGTAATTGATGTTTTATGTTTTGGTGGGTAATCTTTTAAAAATTACTATAATTTTTTTTCCATATCATATCTCTAAATATGAAAATTGTATTATTTTAACATTTTATTTATAGAAATTAAACTAGCTTAGATCCATCTTTAGCTTTGGATCTATCAAGCGCTAAGAGGAATCAAATCTCTTGGTACAATAAATTCCTGACTTTTTGCATTGAAAAAGGGTTTGCACGAGAGATTTGTTCCCTCTTTACACTTGATAAATCTTGAAAAAAAATGGATATAGAATAGTGTGTGCAATAACTTAGGAAAAACAATTTTTTTTTATTAATGTTCAACATTTTAATTTTATCATTTAATCTATAGAGAAGAGAAAAAACATTGTAAACTAATTATTTATCTTATGTATTTTATGATTTGTAATATTTGTTTTTGAGTAATAAGAAAATATTTTTTGTATTTTTTTTCGATTTGTTAACTAAGATATTCTGTAAAAAAATCACAAATGTTTATTTGTTTTATATTATATATATTATATAATATTATAATATATATATTTGCTTTATACATTTGATTTCCATAATAAATTGCAATTTGATATTTGCTTTATGTTTATTTGCTTTATATATATTTTGCTTTTATACATTTGATATTCCATAATTAAATTGCAATAACATAATATATTTAATCAAATATTTATATTGATTAACTATCTCAAAACATAACTTAGATATGTTATATATAAAAGTACTAGTTTATTGTTTAAAACGTACTTATTAAAAATGATTTTTGCAAAATGGAAAGAGATATCTTTATTTCTCGCATTCATGGATGGAATCCCTACTAAAATCCTTAGTATAGATCAATGCATCTCAATTAGGAGAGTCAAGGTAGATATTTACAAACATGAAATTAACTAATTATTAAAATATAAAATGTCCACTTTAAGTATGTGCATGTAATCATTTCAATATTTTCCATATATAAAATATACAATGCCAACTTTAAGCATGTATGTGTGCCTATATATATATATTATATATCTATATATATATAATTGAAAGTGAAGTGAAGAAAATCTTAATCTATAAAAAAAAATTAGTTGTTTTCTATAGTATGAAGGTAATGTTTAATTCCATTAGTAGTTAGCGTGGAGTTGACAAATGACATTTAGGAAAAAAAATAATTAAAAAATTGTTGATTATAAAATAAATTATTTCAGTGTGTAACTTAACTATAACAATTGAATATGAGACACACACACACGCGCATGGGAAATAACCTCTAATTGATGTGCATGTTCCTAGGAATTAATGCTTGAAAAGCCTTGAACTACCACCTAGGGCACCAGATGAGCATGGCTCAAAATCATGCACAATTTCCTACTATAATACATTTTTATGCTCCTACAACCATTTTTTTAACTATTTTTTACCATGTGGCATGATTTTAGTTGTTATCAAGCTAAAGATTTCATTATTAGTGTACATCGAGCACTAAGTCAATGAATTATATCCTCTTTTCATTCCAAGTAAGCATTTCAATGGAATTTCCTTGATTGTTTTTTTTGAAAATTTGTTTTAAAATTGAAAGAAAACCTAAATGACACCTTAAATATGAGCACCATATTGAACTATAGGAAACTTAGTTAACATGGAACCCACCATCACTTAAAATAACCAAATTCCAACCTAGAAAAAATAATCCCAATGACGATAGGTTGATAGGCCCCTAGGCACCCACTTGCTAGCTCCTATGACTAAGGGTTGTGACAACTACCTTTCTTCTCACCACTTGCCACCTAAACTTTGAGTCTTGTATGTCCTCTACTGGTCTTCCAATAGTTGGAATCATTAAAAGAAAGTGCTACACTTGACGTACCTGATCTTTTTTTATGCCTCGCTACTTGTTGCTCTACCACTAGATGATGTTCACATTGCTTGTTCCCTTTCTAATGGGTGGTGAGAAGTGGTAAATGGTCCCACTGCATGAAGTCATGAGAAATCCAAAGATATTTTACATTATCAAACATTACAAAACCAACCCTTAGCATAGATCTTGAGGCATCCCAAGCTGCCATGTCATGTTCATGTGCACCAATCAGAGCCTACCACATGTCTTTTGCTGACATGTACTTGCCACATGTACTTCCATGTCACTACTAGATCACTTTCAACCATGTGCCTTGTCATGTTACTAGCACTTGTCACTGAGGAAAGGGCCACATGGCCACCCAAAAAGACCAAACCCATCTACCACATATAATTTTCATAGAGTGCCATGTGTCATCTTGTACATGTGTACCTTCCAATAGTCTATGCATTATCTACACCTACCATGTGGAGTTACCACCTGTACTGCCACTTTGTGCCACTTGCCACCCATTGTCCATTCTTCTTTGCACACAACATTTAGACTATGCATTCTAATAAGCACTTGGATGGTTAGGTCAAGCACCCTATGACCAGGGGCCTTTTGCCCCACCACCTATTGCTTGTCAGTCACTGCCTGTTAATATTATTTGCATGTCGAATGGACTAGATAGTCCAATGAGTGCCTAGGTGTTTTATCCCATCTCCCTGTGATCAATGACGAGGACCAATAGCTTACCACTCATCCGCCCACGTGCTTCTTCTTGAGCTTATTTGAAATTTAGTTCCAGTTTGATGGGAGGGCATGTTGGAACTTTTATAGGTCATTTTTTCACATGCGCTCAAAAGGCCTGCAAACCATATCAATCAATATCCTCGAACACTTTTTCATTATCCCTTTGCAAATCCCTAAACATCACCTCTCCAAAATGTCTGAGTCTTTGGGTCAATCATCTCAAAAATATTGTTTTTATCCCCAGTGTACCCTGCATGCCTGCCCACCTGCAATGGTTATGATTTGGATAACTAAGCACCTGCATTGACCAACACATGTTGATCTACTTTTTAGGTGTGATGGTTCTATAATTTTGGGAAGATTACAAAATATTTTATAATATTCTCCTTTTAGAAACTTCTAAGGTGGTTTTAACCATTTACCATGGATAGAGACCTCGAATTACTTCTGTAGAGGTCTTATCCATTATCCTTTGAGATTATCCTCCTTCATATGTGGATCTCAAGCCTATATTGGTAAATCCTAAACTACCACTTTCACCTTATAAATTTATTGCCTCCCATGGAGTCTAGGTTGGTGTTTGGAGATTGTAGTACCCTCATGTTGCTACTTTGAGCTTATGGAATCATCATCATTTTATGCATCAGGGTTGAGTGTGAAGCTTTTCTTCGTGGCAAGGAAGGAAAAAACAATTGGGGAGACATCTATAAAGTCAGATTCTATATACGGCTGCAACTCCCTCCTTTATTTATTAATACAAAAAACACTATGTTTTCCTATACTTGTGTCATATTGATGCTCGTGTATTTCAATGCCATGTTGACTCATTGATTAGAGATATTGGATTATGCTATGTGGATATTGTAGTTCCCTTGTTTGTTTTAGTCATTGTTTCAAGTTCCATTTATAACACATGGAACTAGAGTTGGAGCTTACAAGCAAAGAGAAGAGGACTTACTATAGATTCTAGGTAGGTTTCTTTTCCATATTCTAATCTCTTTAAGGAATACATAGATATTTTTTCCCTTTGTTATTCTAGATAAAACCACTAGATCTAGGGAGATCATTTTTGTCCACAGAAGTGAATTTTCCATATAAAAAATTGACAACCATAATGGGGATCAAGATTTCCCTTAGTGGTTTCCTTGGCCTTAGCATTTTTTGCCTTTCAAAGCAACCTTAATTGACTTATTGAGAAAGTAATTGAACTTAAGAAAACATAGTTTTGAGCTTGGTAGGGTTTATGTGTCATGTTTTGACAAAATTAGCCTCGACGGACTCTCTGTGTTGAGACATAGCGATCTAGAATAGTCCCTTCTCTCTGGAAGTGCAATGGTTGGCACTGGTGCCCACTCTGCACATGTGATGGTCCTATAGAATGTAAAAATTTTCATTTATTTTCCTTTCTCTTCATTCTAGTTTAGTCCAAAAGACTTTCTTGAGTCTTTGAGTTTTTCTATGTCTCTGTAAAAGCCATGATAGTGTTTACATTTAATTTTATTAGCCTTTGATGAAAGTTTCTTTGATTTTTCTTCCTACTTATCAATTAGGTTTTTTTGTAAAAAATTGGCTTGAGTGTTGATTTGAAGAAATTTTTATATTACAGTCTTATTCTATGTGATTTCTTTTATTAGTAATCTAGTTGAATCTTAGTTTACATCACATCTGAAAATTAAGAGAATAAAATAATTTTTTCATTATTTACATTACATATAGGGTTTTGAATTTGAATTAGAGTAGTTGCATTGAAATATCTATTTAGTAAGCTTTTTTTGCTACATGATTGATTGTTGCATTATTATTTGTCTCTTCCCTCTCTTAGGTAGATTTTCATTGAAAATAAAAGAGTTCTTATTATCATACTAGTTGCAGCATAGCGAATTTAGGTGAACTCGTACCGTGAACCATGAAACTAAAAAATGATTGAAGATCAACTTCTAAAAGTCACTCAATCAATTTAAGGAGCATTTGGAACATTAATGACACATATAATGTCTAAGATAGAGACATGTTCCAGTGTATTTAGACATAGTAGATTTCATTACTTGTTTGTGTTACATTATGGGGGTAGTCAATATTCCATTGATGTAAGTATATCAGAGCACTCTCCATGTATCCTCAGGTATATCGGATGGCGCTCCACGTATGAAAGTATATCATAATACTTGTTATCATAAATGGTGCATTAGACAACATTACCACAGACTAATCTTCCACATCCCTCTGGGTAAATTTTGTAAGTCCCCTATAGGTTGCTATCTAGCCACAGGTAACCAAGTTGGTTGCCTTATCCACTGTGATACATCAAACACAACATTCAGGGAAATTTCCTACACATACTAGAAATGGTATTTTGCAGTTTAGAGTGACTTGGTAATATTTATCTTCCTAGTTACCATTTTGTTTTATTTTGTGTTTTCAAAGTTCTAAAATTTATTAATCCATCGTGGAAGAACACCCTCAACAAACCCTTCATTTACGTAGAATGCAAATGTTGCGTCATCTACCTCCAAATGAAACACTTGTTTGTCAGAATAAAAAAAGACACAAACTACCGAAACTAGTACTTTAGAAGCTTCCCCTTTTGGAACTACATCTGAAATCAATCAACCAGAATGATCACTTCCCATAAGTAACGACCCCGAAATTACATCTTTATCAGTTGGTGAGTCAAACATAGTTGAAACTAAAGCCCTTAAAGCTTTATTGCCTAAGGTCATTGAACATGGATTTCTTAATTCAGATACATAACATCGTGATGTTACATAAACTAAGGAAACTCATTTAACTGAGCCTATCACTTCCAAGCCTTCTTCTTCTCCTCCTCTACCTTTGAATCAACCATAACCTGTATATTTTGGTCCTAACAGAGAAAAAATTCCACCTGGCCTTTTCAGTGTTGAGCAAATTACTGAAGAAGAGTCTTGACCTTCCTCTCTTGTCCATGAAAGAGGCACTCCTCTTTATCGATCTCATCCTTTCTTTACTCCTCACACTCTAATACAAGCTCCTTCCCCTGGAACACCTTGTTTTTTTAGAATATTAAATATTACGGAGCAATGGAACACATAAAATATTGCAGAAATATAAAAACAGAAAACGCACAAAACAAGAGAGACACAGATATACATGGTTCACCCAGTTTGGGCTACATCCACCCCAAATAGCCAGTCCTTCCTTTCTATTATCCAGCAAAATGAAGAGACACAACCTACAGCAAATCCGCTGTAATATTATCTATCTCCTCTCACAGTCTCACCTCCTATTTCTCGCTCACACACACATATGGAATACACATCTATCACAGCCTCAAATACAATGCCCTCATACAAAGAGAGGGGTTGCCTTCTAGGGAAAAAAACCCTAAAATAAACATAAGTTCTACTGTCAGATCATCGCCTAATGAACGGCTCAGATTGACTAGAAATTACTATACTTTTACAAGGAAAATTTACATCTATTTTTAGCTTCGGGGGCGCTGGCCCCGAGCCCCCGCCGGGGAGACCGCTGGCCCCCGGACCCCCCAGCCGCGGGGGATCGGCCCCTCGCACCCCCCCGCATGGTGGGGTGTACAAACCTCCTAGGGTATACATCCGGTTGAAACAAAGACCTCTGAACAATCATGCTCCACACACAACATGTTTCAAATCACCTTTGAGTTTACCTTGGAAAACTCCTTTGGGAAGTTTAACCATGAGTAAGTCAATGACAGTTTCTCAACCCGTATCTACTATCATGAGTGATTCAACCAAAGTTATAGTTACTTCCATGTTTGTGACTTCACCAAAAACCCATTTGTGTGGTGGCCTGTTAGTGCCACCTAGCTACTAGTCATTATCTTGAACCTTTCATGGTGTGTCGACTAGTCCATGGACTTATCCCTTGTCATCTTTATCTGGAATGACATATTGTATCTCCTTGATGAGCTCTTCATAACCAATCCAACCAGTTGCACCCCAACCTTATTTGGAGCAGTAATATGGCTCATTTATAAGTGGATTGGGACATTTATAGTACTGTACTCCATCCTATTCTGGGTACTCTCCTCATGGGGGGCAGTTACCTTCATATTATACTTATCCTCTGGAAGGGGGGAAACCTATTTCTGCCATGTCTCCATCTCTTGAAAAAATGTCACAAGTTGTTGTTATGTCTTATTCAAGTCCTAAATTTCTAGTAATGGCTTATAATCCTTGGAATCCTACGTTGCTTGTTCAACTTGGTTTGGTTTTGAATCAAATTCACACTTCTCAACACGCCTCAGTCATACTCCAAGTTCCTACTTGCCAACCCATTCAATATATGCCTTAACCCACCCAACGTTTATCTCAAGTAATTCAAGATATCCAGGTTGTATCTCAAACACAACCTATTCCATCGATATCTGGGATCTCTCAAATCCCACCTGCCCAGTGTCTTTAGGGAACATTGCAAACCCCACCACTTGGTTAGTTTATCCCTTAGATGCAAGTAAATCAACCTGTATATGGTATGACCCAAGTGCAAACCAATCAACCCAATGTAGGGAGGATATAGAATCCCTCTGGGAAATCATTCCAAAGTATCCCACAAATTATTGTTGTTTAAGCTAATATTTTGCAAAATGCCTCATCAGGGCCAAGGATTTAAAGACAACCATTTCATCCTTTTCAAGGTTATAAAGGAACTGGACAGTCTGCCTACATTTATCCTGCTTATCACAATCCTCCTTATCCTAGAATGAAAATACTAGTTTCTCAACCCATTACATCATATCCAGGATATCCTCCACTAGTATGTAATAAGCAATTGACATTTGTGGCGACCCTTGAGTTTCCAAATTTAACCCAGCTAATGAATGATCCTATTTTTCATTCTCTTTACTGTCTGACCATTCCTACCAAATTTCCAAGTGATATCCCAAAATTCAATAGAAATCCTGGAGAAGACCCATCTACTCATGTTATGACCTATCATTTATGGTGTTCGTCCAACTCCTTATTAAATGATGATTCAATTCGTTTACAGATTTTCTAGAGAACTCTTATTGGTATGACAACTAAGGGGTATGTTGAATTGCCACAGTCTTCACTTAACAACTTCAATGCCCTAGCAACTACATTTTTAACCTAGTTCCAAATACCTATCTAATATGAAATTGGAACTGATCTTTTGGCCTCTTTGAAACAATCTAACTCCTCTCATATCTTTGTTTATATTTATGAATGGAGGTGTCGATGTCGATTGGTCAAAAATTTCATTCCAAATCAGTTATTGGTTGAATGGCTTATTAAAGCCTTATTACCATCCATAATTGAAGACGTTTCTAAAGGCAAAGTTTTTATTGAAGAGCAATTCATTGCTCGTGCCCAATACCTTCATTTGATTTATACTTAATCAGGTACACCTTACAAAAAGATACCCAATGCTCCACAACCTTAGTATATTGTTCCACCACGTTCCACTAAAGAATCACATGTCGCTGATGGTGTGATTGTTTCTGCTAGTCAATAGATAGCGAGTAAACTAGTTGTTTCATCTCTTATTATGACAACTCAAAAACCCATCCTCTATTACTCCTGCGACTACTTCCGATATTATTGTTGTTCAATTTATGAAAGGAAAGTCTCAATAGCCTAGAAGTAAGAAGAAAGGTAAAGAATAAAATAAGAAAGATAATTATTCACAAGAAAAAAAAAATAATCACTCTCTTGATGACAAACAAAAGCCTCGTTATCCTTTCCTTATTTGTCATGAGGAACATTTTACTTGGGATTTTCCACATCAGGAGGAAGTTAATAATTTCCTTAAGTCATCATCTAATGCACTCGATGCATTGATAGATGTTGAGTTGTGTTATATTCTTTCCACGACTAGCCCACGTAGTTAACCGGGGGTTAGAGGGGGGGGTGTCACATGGGGTTTGAGGTGTACCCATAACCCCACTTTATGGGGCCTGGGGCAACGCCCCGAAAATTTTGGATTTGGACCCTATGTTAGGTTGGGCAGACGCACCTATGGTTTTGTGCATGATTTTCACACATGTTTTTAGACGCGATGGTTTTCAGTCCATGGCATTGGACACGATGGTTTTGGTCCATGGTATTGGACATGATGGTTTTTGGTCCATGGTATTGGATGCTTTAGCATTTATAAATATCTATTATAACATTGAAAGGAACATAATGAAAAATCAAGCTGGTAGTCCCGGTTTTGGGATCCAGTGGGAAAATCTCCGTGCATATGTGTTTTATGTGTTATGCTCTCGCATTGTTTATTTTCTGTGTTTTAGAATTCATATGCAGGTAGTTTCTGTACGAGGTTAAAACCTACATTTGGTATCAGAGTTGTTTTGGCTTCAAGGGGACGCCTTTGTTGTTGAGGGGTTTCGCTCAGGCCTGTGATAGACCCCGTTGAGTGGGAGATTTGCGAGATCGATTCTGGTGGTGAAAGAAGATGATGAGCAGTGGAAAGATAGAGATCGAGAAATTTAATGGTCAGAGTTTTGAGTTGTGGAAACTCAAGATGGAGGATCTGTTGGTGGATAAATATCAGTGGATCGTGGTAGATCCAGGTACTAAACCAACGGGAGTGACTGATGAACAATGGAAGAAGTTGGATCGGAAGGCAAAGATCACAATACAATTGTGTGTCTCAGATTCAGTATTGCTGAATGTATCAAGGGAAGCTACGAAAAAGGCTTTGTGGGACAAGTTAGAGACTTTGTACCAATCTAAGTCTCTGGTGAATAAACTATTCCTGCGGAAAAAGCTATATAACCTAAGGATGAAAGATGGAGACTTGGTGATAGAGCATCTGAATGCATTTAATACTATGGTAAGTCAGTTAGCATCTGTTGATATTAAAATTTCAAATGAAGATAAGTGCATCAGTTTGTTGTGTTCTCTACTAGATTCATGGGATATTCTAGTTATTGTAATAGGTAGCAATGCAACCGCCTTGCATTTTGATGAAATAGTCTCATCCTTGCTGACGGAGGAGATGAGACAGAAAAATATGGAAAGCTAAAATGGTGATGCCTTTTTTGTGCGAGGACGATCCCAGAACAGAAACAAAAATAAGTCATCGAGTGGGAGATCTAAATCTTCAGGAAAACCTGTAAAGGTGGTGTGCTGGAAATGCGGAAAGGAAGGGCACTCCAAAAGGGACTGTAAATCTAAAGCTCTTGACAAAGGAAAGGGATTTGATGAGGCTCCTTCTGCGAAGGTGAAAACCACCTCAGATGAAGGTGGGGATGTGTACCTAGCTTCTTCAAGTACACATGTAGATCATGAGGCATGGTTCATTGACTCAGATGCATCCTTTCACTTCACTCCCCATAGAGAGTGGTTTTGTGAGTATGAGAAATATGATGGTGGTGATGTCTTCTTGGGGGATCATAGGAAGGCTAGAATCATTGGTCGCGGAAAAGTAAAGTTGAAGTTGCAAGGTGGAAGGGTTAGAACACTTCCGGATGTTCTGCATATTCATGCATTAGCTATAAATTTGATTTCTGTTAGCAAACTGGATGATGCAGGTGTAAAAATAGTGTTCGAGAAGGATACCTGCAAGATGGTTCGGCAAGCACTAGTATTGATGCGGGGAGTTTGGATTGGAACTCTGTACAAGCTACAAGGTATCACTATTATTGATGGGTGCAATAGTTCTGTGGTTCCTGAAAGTGGAGCACAAAACCTAGTGGTCTCTAGAGAGAAGACCATGTTGTGGCATTAAAGGCTTGGACATATTGGAGAAAATGGCCTTTGGATACTTCATGGTAAAGGTATGGTAGAAGGTATGAGTAATAGCTCTCTGGATTTTGATTTCTGTGAAAATTGTGTATATGGGAAGCAGAATCAGGTGAGTTTCCTCTCTATCGGTAAGAGGGTGAAATAGATATTAGAACTTGTGCACAGTGATGTGTTTGGATCTGTGAAGTTTCCATCACTAGGTAAGTCTGTGTACTATGTACCATTTATAGATGAATTCTCAAGGAATACATGGATATATTTCCTTAAGAAGAAATCTGAAGTCTTTGATAGGTTTAAAG
>APFE031097520.1:114178-230091 GCA_000404065.3 Pinus taeda
AGGTTTAAAGAATTTAAGGCTCTGGTGGAAAACCAGACAAAGAAGAAGATAAAGGTGTTGAGGACAGATAACGATGGAGAGTTTTGTAGTAAGGAATTTGAAGAATTCTGTAAGAAGTGTGGTATCGCATGGCAGAAGACTACTCCATATACACCTCAACAAAATGGAGTTGCAGAAAGAATGAACAAGACGTTGATGGAAAGGGCAAGAAACATGCTCAGTGGTGTCGGGTTAGGACACGAATTCTGGGCAGAGGTGGTGCATACTGCATGTTACCTGGTTAACAAGTCACCTTCATTAGCGTTGGAGGATAAGACTCCTCAATAGGTATGGACTGGTAAGAAACCACCTCTTTCACATCTAATGATATTTGGATGTGATGCATATATACATGTTCCAAAGGAGAAACAAACCAAGTTGGATAGCAAATCTGAAAAATGCATCTTTATTGGGTATAAGGATGGTTTAAAGGGTTATAAGCTTTGGAACCCAGTAACAAAGAAGGTTGTGTATAGCCAAGATGTGGTGTTTAGAGAGGTGAAAGATGTTATTAAACATGAAGTCCAACCAAAGGAACCTTAGAAGATAGAGTTTGAGCTAAAGGAGGAAGAACCAAATTCTACAACAGAGGAGGAATCAGAAGATGAAGAGCCACAAACTTTGGCTTTGAGAAGATTAGTACGAGAAATAAGGTAGCCAGAAAGGTATAGTACACCTACTTTTTGTTCATATTTTTCTTTGCCTATTACTGATGATGGTCCCATAACTGTGAAGGAAGCAGTGGATTTAGAGGATGGAAAACTCTAGAAAGAGGCCATGGTTGATTAAATGGCATCTTTGCACAAAAATGAGGCTTGGGATTTGGTAGAGTTGCCAGTTGGAAGGAAACCCATTGGCAACAAATGGGTGTTCAAGAAGAAGACAAATGCAGAAGGAAAGGTGGAAAAATAAAATGCTCGATTGGTAGCAAAAGGTTATTCCCAGTTGCCGGGAATTGATTTTGGTGATATTTTTTCTCCTATTGCCAAGGTAACTTCTATTAGATTACTTTTATCTGTTACTGTTGCTTTTGATTTTGAGGTAGAATAGATGGATGTGAAGACAACATTTCTTCACGAGGATTTAGAAGAAGAAATCTACATGGAACAACCTGAAGACTTTGCGGTGAAGGGTAAGAAAGAACTGGTATGCAAGTTAAAGAAGTCTCTCTATGGGTTAAAACAGTCACCAAGGATGTGGTATTAGAAATTTGATACGTTTATACGGGGACTTGGTTTCACTAGAAGCAAAGCAGATCATTGTGTGTATTTTAAATTAATTGGTGACCATGTTATTTATCTATTCTTGTATGTGTATGATATGTTGTTGGTTGTAAATGACAAAGAAATTATCCAGGATTTGAAGACCCAATTGTCCTCCAAATTCGACATGAAAGATCTTGGTGCTGCAAACTATATATTGGGCATGGAAATTAAAAGAGATCGAGAAAAGAGGAAGCTCTGGTTAAACCAGAGGAAGTATGTTGAGACAATATTGCAGAGGTTTAATATGCAGAATAGTAAACCAGTGAAGGTTCCTATTCCTGTAGGTGTGAGGTTATCTGCTGAACAGTGTCCCAAGACACAAGAAGAGGAAGAGGACATGTCCCATGTTCCATATGCAAATGCAGTTAGTAGCCTAACGTATGCAATGGTCTGTACTAGACCAGACATTCCACATGCAGTGGGAGTATTGAGAAGGTTTATGTCAAAACTAGGGAAGGAGCATTGGACAACAGTGAAGCGGGTTTTTAGGCATTTGCGTGGCACTAGTGATTATGGTTTTTGCTACCAAGGAAGACCAAGATTGAATAGAGTGTTGGATATTCGTGGCTTTTTTGATGTAGACTGGGCTAGAGATCTGGATCAGAGAAGATCTACAAGTGGGTATGTGTTTAACCTATTTGGAGGTGCAGTCAGTTGGATGAGTAAGAAACAATCTGTAGTGGCACTATCAACTACAGAGGCAGAATACATGGTAGCCACTCATGCAAGCAAGGAAGCAATTTCGTTGCAGAGATTGTGTTCAAGTATGGGGTTAATACAGGAAGCTATAAGCATAGACTATGATAGCCAAAGTGAAATTTTCTTGGCAAAGAACCCTACATATCATTCAAAGACAAAGCACATCGATGTTCAATATCACTTTGTGAGGGATATGATAGAAGACAAAAAGGTGTTGCTGGTAAAGGTGGACACTTTGAAGAATATTGTAAATGCATTGACAAAATTTGTGAGCTCTGAGAAGTTCTCCTGGTGTAGAGAAACAATGGGCATTTCAGGGCTGAAAAAATGACTAAGCTCTCTTGTGGCCCCCTATGGAAAGAAAAAGACAAGTGGGAGAATGTTGGGTTGTGTTATATTCTTTCCACGACTAGCCCATGTAGTTAACTGGGGGTTAGAGGGGGGGGTCACATGGGGTTTGAGGTGTACCCATAACCCCACTTTATGGGTCTCGAGGCAACGCCCCAAAAAATTTTGGTTTTGGACCCTATGTTAGGTTCGGCTGACCCACCTATGGTTTTGTGCATGATTTTCGCACATGTTTTTGGACGCGATGGTTTTCATTCCATGTTATTGGATGCGATGGTTTTCATTCCATGTTATTGGACGCGATGGTTTTGGTCCATGGTATTGGACACGATGGTTTTCGGTCCATGGTATTGGATGCTTCAGCATGTATAAATATGTATTATAACATTGAAAGGAACATAATGAAAAATCAAGCTGGTAGTCCCGGTTTTGGGATCCAATGGGAAAATCTCTGTGTATATGTGTTTTATGTGTTATGCTCTCGCATTGTTTATTTTTTGTGTTTTAGAATTCGTATGCAGGTAGTTTTTGTACGGGGTTAAAACCTACAACAGACCCCTTTCCTAACCAGGAGAAACATATGGTTGAATGAGATCAAGCTTCCCCTTCCTAGGTTATGATGTTATATTCCACCAAACATAAAGATGACCTCATGGTTGCTACTAAAAATAAAGTCTATGGTAATCATAATCCTTCGACTATTAAGGCTATTGATCAACTTACCAACCCTAATCCATCTATCTCAAATCTTCCTCTAGGTGTATTATCAATTTAGTTTTTAACCATTAAACCTCACAAAGGCGTTCTTCACAAATAAACATTCAATACTCATACAAGAGCTACACAAAACTATAATATAGTTGAGGAATTAGCCCAAGCTCCTTTTGCTATGTCAATTCTCGAGGGAATGTAGAATTATCCTGCCCTAAAGATGTCTTTACGTGTTGAAATTAGAGGCATAGATACTTTCAATTCAAGTCTTGTGGTCTTTAATCACGAGAATTATAATCCCAAACTTCCACCTCAATCAGAATTCATGATCCAAATTGTTGTTCGAAGTAAAACTATCCATCAGACAATTGTGGATGAAGGTGCTTCGAATTGTATCATGTCACTTTCCTATTAGAAATCTATTTATTCTCCACAACTTAATCAGTCACGCACCACTCTTGAATCTTTTGCTATAAGGGTTTCAAACCTTATGGAATGTTGAATTCATTGCAAGTAGAATTAGCTAGAAAAATGGTTTTTGTAGAACTTGAAGTTATAGATGGACCTTTAGATTATAACCTTTTACTAGGTTTCACATGAATTTATGTCATGGAAGCTGTCGTATCGACCTATTTTAGGATGATTTATTTCCCTCACCATGGGGGCATTATGACCATCAATCAACTTACATTTTTTTCCAATAATTCTCAAACTATTGGAAGCATCCCGCTTGTGGGTGAATCCCCATAACATTATCAACATGTTAGGGTAGGATTGTTGAAAGAGTCCTCTTTAATGGGAATTTTTTTTCTCCCTCCTCCTGACATTCCTAATCCAGTTTCCTTTGTCAATATGATTTCCTCTTTTATTGTTCCATCTGATACATGGATAGTACTAAACATTTCTAATGTCGATAAATTTGGTGACCATATGCTGCTCAGTCCCATTGAGTTTATCCATCTATTGGACTTGTTCAACACATTCTAATTTCGATTTCTTAATAAATTTGGTTAATCATTCCCAATATTTTGGTTCATCTTCTTATCCTTTCATCGGTACATTCTGTACTGATGAAAACATCATGGAAATCATGATGTCATATGATGCACCATGGGACGATAGCCATGATTGTTCCTACTTGCTTGAAGCTCTTGAGAATAATCTTGGAGATGTTTATTCACCCAATATTTTTGAGACATTTAAGGATTCCATATCCATTCATGATGTTGATCGCAAGAAGAACTTAGAGAATATTGAAGAGATCTCGAAAACGTCCATATTGGTGCATCTTGTTCTCTTGATGAGGTCAAGATTTATAAATCCCTTTTTTGATAATTTTGTGACATTTTCATGAGGACATATGAAGAGATGCCAAATATCGATCCAAATATTGTAATGCATGAGATCAAAACTTATCCAAATGATAAGCTAGTTTGACAAGGGTTACATATGGTTCACCCTAAGAAATCTACTGTGATTGAGGCAGAGGTTGAATTTTTTTTTTCATGATGACTTTATTTACCCAGTTCCTCTGACTGATTAGGTCTCAAACATAGTCCCTGTAGTGAATAAACAAGGAATTATTCGAGTATGCATTGACTATCAGAATATTAACCGTTCTTATTGCAAATAAAACTACCCAACCCCGTTTATCGACCAAATTGTTGATGATTGTGTGGAAAGTGAAGTTTTATCGTTTAAGGATGGTTTTTCCAGCTACAATCAAATCAACATACTCTCATCTGACCAACATAAGACTATGTTTATTTTTCCATGGGGTACGTTTTCCTATTGTAATCTCCCTTTCTGTTTAAAGAACACTAGTGCAACTTTCCAGAGGGCCATGAATTATGCTTTCCACAATATCAAGCACATTGTACAACCTTCTTTGGATGATTCACCTTCCCACTCCAAACATAGTAAGGATCATCTAATCTATCTTAGGGTTATTTTCGTATGTTGTCAGCATTATAATATCAGTTTAAATTTGCACAAATGTGTATTTTGTGTCCAATCTAGTAGACTTATCAGCTTGATTGTGTCAAAGCAAGGAACATGCATCATTCCACTCAAAGTACAAGTGATTCTTGATTTTCTTGCACCTTTCTCACTTGTTTAGTTACAACGCCTCCAAGGGAACACTAAATTTCTATGAAGATTTTTTTCGAACTATGAATAACTTGTGAAAGGATTTACTCACTTATTAAAGAAAGCGGTCCCCTTCCATTGGGATGATACAACCCATAAGGATTTTTTTCCTTAAAATATGTTCTAGTTCGAGCGTCATTATTGTATCCCCTTGATTATCAATGCAACCACTTCTTGTATTTTAATGCAGTTGTTACTACCATTACTATTGTATTGGTCCAAGAAGATGACCTAGGGGATGAACATCCCATCTATTATTTGAGTTGGAATTTGAATGATACTGAAATCAAATACACTCATGTCGAAAAGTTAGCTTTGGTAGTTGTGCAAGATGTCCATATATTTTTCCACTACATTCTACTTCGGAAGATTATGGTTGTTTATGATTGCAACCCGATGGCATACATTCTGTCATGACAATTTCTAGGGGAGAAATACTCTAAAAGGATTGTTATTCTCTAGGATTTTGATTTGGAATGCGTCAAATCCAAATCTAAGAAGTCCTTAGCCTTCACTAAACTGACATGAGATCTTCCCTCATTTGAAACTGAGTCTACATCTGATGATTCTACTTCTAATGAGTTGTTGTTTATGATAGATTCATCTAACCCATGGTATGTATTGTATCTCATTTTTCACTATGTTTTTAATTGTGCAAAAAAAAAATTATATATTTCAAAATTAAAAAAATGAAATAAAAAATAAAAAGCATTCTTATTATAGTGTTAGGACTTTCAAAAATTAATGGTGGACTAACATTGAGATTAAATATGATGAAAAATTATCATAAAGTATGTTGGTGGGGCCCTGACATAGTTTAAAAAGCTGAAGGGTTAAACGTTGGGTTTGTTCATTGGGCATAGTGTTACACATCATTTTTTCACATTAGAAAAATGACCATCAGTTTGGATCTATTGATATCTACATGTGTTCCATAGCATTACCCTACAAAGTTTGAAACTAAATTATCCCAAAGAAAGTGGAATTTCTAGATCCTATGGTAGAAAACCCTTATTTTGGCTATGTTCACAGTTACCTAGTTGATTCCTACACATATCCATGGAAGACCATTATTATCTGTGCATAAGTATGCACTGCCTTCCACTATGACCTGTGAATATGACTTGAAGTACATAAAAATATAAAGTAACGTCTAAAAGCATTGTTGGTACAATCTATCCCAACCAACAAGCTTCAAATGAGTGCTTATTTAGTGTTGATCCCTCCCATCATTGAGTGACTCCCCTTCCTTTGTGGAACCTCTATCCCACTAATAGTGGATCTCATCCCTTGGAGAATGGATCCTTAACTTCCCATCCTTGGCCAATAAAGCTATTACACGTCTGAGGATTGGATATGACTATTCGAATTAGGTTTATGTTGTTGAGTTAGGTTGGAAATATTTTTTTGCAAGGGAGAGGGTTGGAGATTATAGAAGGGGCTTGCTACATTAAGGCTACATGGTTGTAAGGATTTTCTCTAGTTTTATGACTATAAGCATTTGTTCTTTCTCAATTACATCTTCATTGATTTAATTTGTAGGATTCCTTGATCGCCTCCATGAGTTTTGGTTGTATAGTTGATCATTTCACATGTATAATTGGTTAATTAGTTCATTTATCTCTTTGATTATATGATGTATTCTTTGATCTCTCGTTTGTCTCTATCTTTGTAGATATCTTTCAGGACATTGCAGAGGATTTTTTGGGAGTGACGAGAGGACATTTAGAGCATCAAAGAGTGAGTGATCAAAAGTTTTGAGGGACTTTATCAATCAGTTTGCTAAACGGGTAAGAGACCTCTTTCATTCTATTTTCCTTCAAATGATTAGAACTTAGATAAAGTAGCAGTTACTGTGTGTTTGTTACTAGGGTTATTTGAAGTCTAGGGAGATCACTCTTGTCTGCAAGAGGGATTTATCCACATAACAAATTGGTGACTCTACTAGGGATTCGTTTCAATCTATGTCTTTTTCCTTGATTAATTTTTTCAACCTATTACACAAGCCTTACTTGAGTGTCTGGAAAATTTAGAAATTTGGATTTTGGGCTGGATTTGGTTTACTTTTATTTTTTCTTGATTTTTCCCATTTTGCGCACTTTTAATCTAGGCACAGTGCACATTTTTTCCCACTTACCTCTTAGCAACAAAGCACATGCACACTAGTTTACTCCAGAGCTTGTGCACATGCCTGGAATTTTTGAAAAACTCACTTGTTTCCTCTTCAAATCCAAAATTTTTGTTTTTTCCTATTCTTTTACACCTGTTAGAACCTCCTGTGAGTGTTTTCTAGTATGATTAAATTTTATTTTTGTTTTCTTCTTGTGATTGGTATTGTTTTGCGAATTAGGATTGAGTCTTGTCTCATGAATGGTTGACCTATCAAGTGAGAGGTGTATTGGCCCAGTTGATTCACTATTTATCTTTCTTCTATCGATTAAATCAGGTTTTAAGTCTAGATTTCTCTTTTGAAAAAGTTTATTTTGAATGTCAAAGTGAATGATTTACAAGATTAAGTTTGGGTTATGCAAATACTTAGTATGCTAATTTTGGAATGAAAAATCATTTTTTGTCTATTTGATGGAAGTATTCATGAACTGAATTAGTTACTACAAGCAAAGTTGTAGCATTCAATTAGGGAAAATTTCATTTTTAGCCATCATCGGTTTCTTGTTGCGTTGTTCAAAATTTTGAGTGCTTCTATGAAAAGAGATAGTTTTTGTTTACTTGTATTATTGGGCAAAGTGAAGATTTGAAATTGTTTTCAATATTTAGATGATTTGAAATTGGTTATTTGCATTTAGGGAAAAGGTTATAATGGGGTTTTGAGTTTTTATTTATATTTCAGTTGAAAAAGTGAAAAAAATATTTCCCTACCTTAGATATATTTTCATTGAAACAAAAATATCATATCATCATTTTCAATTGCATTAGGATTGCGTCAAGTCATAATTTCATCAAGTTGCACAACCATTACCTTTGCGTAACAACAACTATTGAAATAAATGCTAATTAAAATCAATTTAGAAATTATTATTCTTAGGGCTCTTTTCCACCTACAATAGATTAAGTGTAGGGCTTTAGAATAGGGAAGTGAGTAAACTTTCCAAAGCTGCAGACAAACATTAAAATATTGCGATAGACAGATAAATCTAGTTATTTTAGTTTTTCTCTGGGAAGAACCCCTTACAAAAGAGTCAAGCACGAGATCATATTGGACCTGGTGAAGTGATCGTACCCACTTAATTGGCTATGTTACAATGATTTACACGTATTACAATAGTGCTAAAAGGTACTTGGGTTCACTTGACAGTAAACCTCCAATTAACCATGTTGAGGAGCTTTCAAGGCGATTGAGATTTGTTACTCTACCCTTGCATGTGCGTATGAACTACGACTGTCCCCTAGGTAGAATTGTTGTATTTGGTAACCTTAGTGACCACAATCCTAGGGCTATTACCCAAGATGACGACAGAGGTAAAGTCCTGTTATACCTGGAACAAACGTCGACTAGACTCACTTGGACTTTTTGGAGGGTAATCTTCGCTCGAGATCCAATAAATGAAGTTACTTGCACCAGATCATTTCATTAAGTAGGTTGTTAGTGTAACAGGTTCCACTCACTCATATCTACAACCACTTGTCATTTTAATTTTTGCGATATTGTATTTCATTACCAACTAGTGATTTCATTATGAAAAAATTGTTTTCATGGTTTGAATCCTTATATTTTTTAGCGTGTGTTAATTATTTGTTTTTATTTTTTAGAGACATTGGGATTGGATTGTGAATATTGTTTAATTTTGTGATAAATTTTAATCCTGGCTGAATCACCAAGACAATCACGTAGAATGCGAGGTAAACCTCCTAAATACACACCAAGTCAGTTGGAAAATATAAAAATAGAAAGGTAAATGTCAACAGGATCAAAAGCTTCAGATGAACCTGAAACATCAACAATTTCACAATATGAGACTATAGAAACCAAATTGAATCCAACATAGGAAGTAGAATCAGGTTTAGCTCACTCTGGTCTAGAGATTATCGAAGTATTTCACACAGAACCTAACACTAGTCAAGTTTTAGACACTGAACTTACCAAACCAGACATAGAACATCCTAAATCTGAACTTTCTCAACCTGAATCACCTTCGAATATTTTAGCTCCTACTCCTGAGCCCTTCACCTCGAAGGACGTTGATAGTAATGACTGAATTACCCCATAGGTTAATTAGCACAGAAGACATTACCAAAGAAACAAAGACACCTCATTATCCATTTACCGATACTGAAACTTTTGAACTGAGAGTTCCTTTCTCTCTTTTCCGACGTGATCCTTGGTATTCTACACCTTTGAGTTTTTTAGGTCAGAATTTGTCACCGCTGCACATTCCTTTTTATTCACCAGAAGTAATTAAGTCAGAAAATCCTATTGGGAGTGAACTTATTGATTCATCCATGTTTAATAGCTCCTCAGAATCACTATTTTATGGTGGTCTATCAATTCCTCCTGGATACCAGTCACTTACCGAAATTTTTCAGAAGCTTCTTCTTCTCCTCAACCTTCTACTTGGTCATTTGGTCTATTTGTGTCTATTGTTTAGAGCGTTAATTCCATGCCTAAAGCGCTTACGGTATCAGATCAACATATTCACATGGTGTTTGGTGATTTAAGTAACCCTCAAGTAACCTCGACTAGCATTTATTACTAGTCTAGGGGGTAGCCACCTTATCCTCCACCTAGAGGACAACCTATTGTTGGGGCTAAAACTTTTACGAGAACTTATGGTTAGATACCTCATCCCGGCCTAGGTCTACCTATTGTAAATCAAAATTTACTCAATACTTCTTATCCTAGGACAAACACAATTTGAAATCCTACCTTTAATCAACAATATGGTCTAGGTTCTCCACAAGTGCCACTTTGTCAAATTATTTAGGCTACTAGACAAGTTATACCTGAGATACCTATTCCAGGTATTGTTGTACCTATCCAGTAGTCTATTTAGGGAATTCCTCAAAAAAATTTCCAACAACCTATTCAAGGATTTACTCAAACATAAGTTCAACAACCGATTCAACGACCTGTTCATAGTTCACCACAGACCCCTATTCAAACAACTGTTTCACACCCAGTTCCAAGTTCTCCTCAACCATCTAATCTAGAGTATTACAAATGACCATTCTAGTAACCCCTCAAATATATGTTCCTCAAAGTACTTAGGAAATCTCACATGCTTCTTCTTATCAAACTCTTCCTGTGGTCTAGTCTATACCACAGATTCCTACCTGGAAACCCATTGCCAGAATAGTGCAAACACCTTTCCAAGGTCAAGCTTTCTAAAGCCTATCTTTTCAAGGTCAAGCTTACCAGGTTCCACCTTTTCAGGGACAAGTTTTTCAAAGTCTGCCTTTCTAGGGCCAAATTTTCGAAAACCTGCCTTTTGAAGGTCAATTCGTTGAAATTCAACTTGTTCAAAGTCAATTTGTTCAAGGTCGGCATTCACAAGTAAAACCCGTGCATGGGTAATATTACTTAGGTCAAATGGTTCAAGCTCAACCTTTCCCAAGTCAACCGTAGCCTAGACACACTTATTAAGTCCCTGCTCAACTTCAACCCGGTATGGTTCACCCTGGTTACCCTGGTGGAATTCCAATTCTAACTTCTCAGGCTATTCCAGGATATCCTAGATATTCACCTCCAGGGGTTGGTCTTAACCCACAAGGTTATCAAACTTTGCTGCAAGACCCTAGTTGGTAGTTACCGTTTATTGAAATGCTAGATCTATTAGATTTATCCCAGTTAACTAACGATCTTATTTATTATTATCCTTTTTGTCCTGCAATTCCTACCAAGTTACCAAGTGACATACCCAAATTTGAAGGTAAATCAGGAGAGGATCTATCCAATCATGTGATGACATATCACCTTTGGTGTGCATCAAATTCTTTGATCGATGATTCGATTTGTCTATGCCTTTTCCAATGAAATTTAATTGGTTTTGTAGCCAAATGGTACATAGATCTACCTCGTGCCTCTTTCCATAAATTTAACTCCCTTGAAACAACATTTTTAACCCATTTTCAGTTACCAATCCATTATGACACTGGTATTGAACTATTGACTTCTTTAAAACGATCGAAGTTGACTCACTTCTCTAATCATATCCATGAATGGAGATGTAGATGTTGCTTAGTCAAAGTTTTTATTCCAGATCAAATTTTAGTTGAATGGTTTACGAAGTTGCTTCTCCCCATTATCATGCATGATCTTGCCAAGGGATGTGTCATCACATAATAGATATTAATTGCTCTGCCCGATACTTAGACTTAGTTTACACTCAATTTGGCACTTTGTACGAAAAATCTTGAATTTACCTCAACCTACAAGTGAACTCATTATTAAATCTCCTACAAGATTGGGATCTAATGTCATTGACAGAATATAGGTTCAATTAGTCAACAGTCTAAAGGAAAAAAGAAAAATTCTAAAAGTACTCAAACGTGGCCATACAAGATACACCATATGAAAGCCTTTTTTTGAAAACTATTCTCGAGATCAATGTTGTAGAATCATCTAATGGTAAGACAAAATCAATCGGAAATAAAAATAAGGGGAAAGGTAAATCGAAACAAAATGATTCTCCAAAAGATAAATCTGCTAAAATTGAGCCTACTGATGAAAAATGAAATACCTTGCTATCTTTGCCTTATTTGCAATGAGGATGATTATACAAAGGAATGCCCGCATTAGGTAGAGGTTTCTAAATTTAATAAAGTTCTCCAAATCCTATTTTTTTGAAGGATCCATTTCCCTCTCAAGACAAAAAAATGGTTCTCATAACACATCTTCCTCTTCCACATAAAAAATTACCCTGATGATGTCTTCACAAGAAGTTTTGGTAGCTATGAGATCCAAAGATTACAGGTCCAAGGATCTTGTTGAAAATGGAAATGAGGTTAGTTCATCTAGTCAACCTTCCAAATCAATTATTCCTTCTCCTTCTAAACCATTACAAATTGAGAAGACAAATCCTGGCATGATGATCTGACCTCCTCCCAAATATGTGCTTCGGAAATCAACTTTCAACTCGCATGCTAGAGCTGCGCAAAATTATAACATTGTTGAAGACCTGGCAATGTCTCCTTTCGCAATGTCAGCTCTAGAAGTATTACAAACATGCCTGAAACAATGAAATATTTTATTGTTAGCTATAGGATCTATTGATCTGTAGGATTCTAACTTAATTATCTTTGATCTTGAGAGTCATATCCCGAGACTCCCTCATCAACTCGCAATCTAGATTCCAGTTTTTGTTAAAACCAGGTGAGTATTTCATACAGTTGTTGATGAAGGAGCTTCTACATGTATTATGTTGATTTCTTGTTGGAAATATTTAGGTTATCCAACCATCAATCAATCTCCTACCACTCTGAAAGCCTTTGATGGAAGAGATTTTCATCCATATGGGATCCTGAATGTTTTTCCCATAAATCTAGAGGGAAAAATGGTCGCAATCAAAGTTGAAGTTATGGATGCTCAACTACATTGCAAGATTTTTCTTGGTCTAAGTTGGACCTATGTTATGTCAGCAGTGGTCTATCACTGTTTTGAATGATAGAATTTACTCATAAATGAAAAATTGTCAAAGTAGACCAGTTGTGTTACTACACTTCATACCCTAACTCTGTGGGTAGCATACCTATTTTCAGAAAAATTAATTATCCTTATGAAGATATTGGTGTTGGTTTACTCAAAGACTCATCATTGATGGGAACCTTTGTGATGCCTCCACATAATTTTCCTTCTAATTTTTCATAGGTAAACATGATTACATCGAGCACTATGCAATCTCTTGATTTGTGGATAGTGCCTTTAGAGTCTAACATATCCTCTTATGGCAGTGAGATTCATTTGAGCCGTTTTTAATTGGATTATCAGGTAGTACAATCATTTTCTGACCCTACATCTTTAGATATTGATAGAGTGAATACGATCCATGAAGATTAATCTCCCTTGCCTTGGTTAGAACTGGTTTCATTCTCTGATCCTTTCAATCATACGTTTCCAACTGGCAAAAGTATCATGGAGGTTATGACCATAGATGAAATTCCATGGAACAACCAACATTATCATTCATCTTTTCTACCTAGCAGGGACAAAATCAAGAATGATTTTTCAAATATGTTTTCGCCTGAGATAGTAAATAGTTGAGAATCACCCATTTTAGTATTTCAATATGAATCCAAAATAAATTTGGGGAATATATCTGCGACCATCGCATTGAAATCTCAGTTAAAACAAGGATTGTTGAAAATATTCACATATGTGTCTCATGCTCAATCAAAGGAATTCGAACATATAATGCCCTATTTCAAGCATTCCATGACATTTTTTCCTAGTCATATGAGGAAATCCCAGGAATTGATCCAAGCATTGTAATACATAAAATTAAGACTTACCGGTATTCCATGCCTGTAAGACAATGATTACATCTGGTGCATCCATGAAAAGTTGATGTGATTAACATTGCAGTTGAGAAACTACTCAAAGCAGGTTTCATCTACCTAGTTCCCTTAATTGATTGGGTATCCAATATTGTACCCATTAATAAGAAACAAGGAGCCATTAGAGTATGTGTCGACTATACAGATGATCCAGATCTTGGGGGGAGGCCCCCAAGATCTAAAAAATTGAAATGGATCTTGGGGGGAAGAGGCCCCCAAGATTTGAAAAACTGAAATTCTAGAAGAAAAGAGGAGAATACACAATAACAAAACCACAAATAAACTTTTTTATTAAAACTGATAATAACTATAAAGGCTACATTGTGGTGGACAATTTTTCCTTTCACAAAATGCGACTTGTTACTTATAGCCTTTTTTTGTTACAATACCACATGTAAATTTCATGGGTGGGTAAATACCATGGGTGAATGAATACCATCCGCTAATGTCACATACAATACCATGGGAAAATACCATGGGTGAATGAATACCATGGTGGATTCCACTTACAATACCATGGGTAAATTCCATGGGTAGATTCCATTTTCCATTCGGATCATTCCTCCCTCCTTAAGAAGCAATGGTCCCTATAGAATGAAGTTCCCTCCTGAGAAGCCTATGTTGAATATGACTCAGTCACTGAAGCTGAGAAGGGTTTTGCGTGGTTAACCCATAACCGTGATGAACGAAGATCAGATTATAGAGATACCTTGTAATGCTTGTAACCAACTGTGATGCTAACAATGTACGGCCTAGCAAATGGACTTCGATGAAGTGTGGGCTTATGGATGACCCATAACCATGACAAACGAAGATCCGAGGATAGAGATGCACTCTGATGCTTGTGGCGAATTATGATATTGACAAAGTGAGACCTAGAAAATGGATTTAGATGAATTGTGGATTTGTGGATGACCCATAACCATGAAAAGCGAAGATCCGAGGATAGATATACCCTATAATTCTTGTGACCAACTGTGATACTAACAATGTGCGAACTAGCAAATGGACTTCAATGACAAGGATTTTGTGTGGTTGACCCATAACCATGATGTTGATTGTTGATGAAGCAGTAGGTGCCTACATAGACTGGGGTGGGAGGGCACATATCCAAAGAACCCAAGTCATATGCTGCTATGCTGAAACTGTTGAATGTGAAGAAGGTGCCTACTAAAGCGGGGTGGGAGGGCATGTCTCCAAAGGGAACCCGCTCTAAATGTTGCTCCAGATTTAAAATGAGCATAACTCAATCAATATAACTTAGAACCTGTTTTTGGAAACATAATTACCATTTTTCATCTTTCTACCCGTTTGAAATTCCTATAAGGACACCCTAAAAACTCAGATTCGTGCTGCAACTATTCTGTAATCACAATAGTTATGAAAAAAACACTGATTTTAAACCAGTGATATCTCCCTTTTCTAAACTCCCGATTCAACCAATTATTTATTTATTATTATTTATTATTATTATTTTTTTTTAATTTGGTGATTTTTCAAGAGGAGTTCACAAATGCAATACTGTTTCTAAAATTTTACATAGAAACTTCAAAAAACTGATAGGAGATCCAACGTCCATGAATTTCCATCATAAACAATTATGTGACATACTTAATTTTAAATCAGCAATATCTCTCTCATCTGGACTCCGACTCGACTGATTTTTTTTTTTGAATTTGGGTAATTTTTTCATAAAGAATCCAGATATGTCATTTTAATTTCTAAAATTTTCACCAAAAATTTCATATTTGATTTGTAAACTCACTGCCCAAAAAAAATCATGCAAGAAAATGAGAAAAAGAAAATTCTTCCTGCTTTGCCCAAGAATGTGCTTTGTGGAGGTCGTGGCATGTGCATGAGGATTGTTGAAGATTTATGCAAAAATTTGAAATTTATATGCATCAAACCCACATTCCTATGGAGTTATAACCTGAATCTAATATCACTGTTCCATATCTTGGGGGAGGCCCCCAAGATCTAAAAAATTAAAATGGATCTGGGGGGAGAGGCCCCCAAGATATGAAAAAAATGAAATTCCAGAAGAAAAGAGGAGAATACACAATAAAAAAAACCACAAAGAAACTTTTTTAATAAAACAGATAATAACTGTAAAGGCTACATTGTGTTGAAGAATCTGTCCTTTTATAAAATGTGACTTGTTACTTATAGTATTTTTTTTGTTACAATACCACAGGTAAATTCCAATGGTGGGTAAATACCATGGGTGAATGAATACCTTTGGTTTATTTCACATACAATACCATGGGTGGATGCCACCTACAATACCATGAGTAAATTCCATGGGTGGATGAATACCATGGGTAAATTCCATGGGTGGATGAATACTATGGGTAGATGCCATTTTCCATTTAGATCAACGGATATCAATAAGGCTTGTCAAAAGAAAATAATCCTACTCCCTATATCAATCAAATCATCGATGAATGTGTTGGAAATGAAATATTCTCATTTATGGATGGATTTTCTGGCTACAATAAAATCAACATACTCCTAGCTAATCAACATAAAACCACATTCAATTGCCCATGCAAGACCTTTTCCTATTGAAAACTCCCACTCATTTTGAAGAATGCAGGTGAAAATTTTCAATGGGCCATGTCTTATGAATTTCATGATATCAAGCTTATTGTGCAACCTTATTTGGATGATTTTCCAGCTCATTCATTGAGATGAGAAGACCATGCAATGCATTTGAGAGAAATTTTCATACGATGTCGTCATTACAATATTCGATTGAATCAACATAAATGTGTTTTTTGTGTGCAATTTCATCCGTTGTTAGGGTTTCTTGTTTCAGAGGAAGGAATTCATTTCGATCCATTGAAGGTTTATGCTATCTTGAATTTACCTCCTCCTTCCAATCTACACCAACTCCAAAAGTTTGCAAGGGAAAGCAAACTTTCTACGTTGATTTATCCAGAACTATGCCGAGTTGACTAAGGGTGTTACTAAACTTTTGAAAAAGGGCATCCCATTTATATGGGATGAATTAGCTCAAAAAGCCTTTGATGCACTTAAATATGCATTGACCCATACACCCTTGTTGCATCCTCCAAATTATCACCGAGATTACTTTTTATACTAAACAACGTCCGATGCCACCATTAGTATGGTCCTAGTTCAGGAAGACGACATGAATGAACAGCGTGTGATATATTACTTAAGTCATAATTTGACCAAAACTAAAGCAAAATATGTACATGTGGAGAAGTTGGCCTTGGCAGCTGTTCAAGTTTTCCAACGTTTCTGTCACTACATTTTACTGTGCAAAACTACTGTAATTTCTTTTTGCAACCCCATGGTTTGCATTCTTACTAGAAAATTGTTTGGGGGAAGTATTCCAAATGGATAGTCATCCTACAGGAATTTGATTTGGAATTCATTCGATCCAAATCTAAGAAATCATTAGTATTTGGTGAGTTATTGTGTGACTTTCCCCGTTACACTAAAACTAAAAACATGGCAGAAGATTATATTCCAGATGAATCTCTCTTTCTAATCAATACTTTATATCCTTGGTACGGAGATATCATCATTTATCTCCAGACCTAGACATTTCAGCCATAACTAAGTCAAACTGATCATCGTCGAGTCCAGTCTCAATCCTAGCAATACAATATTGTTGGTGACAGGCTTTATCATCGTGGTGCTGATTCTATCTTCTGACAATGTTTAAATCATGGAGAAGAAGAAAATGAATTAAATGACTGCCATTCTAGAGATTCTGGTGGTCATATGTCAGGGTTTTCCACTACTCAAAAGATCTTCCACACGGGGTATATCTAATCTTCTATATTTACAAATTATATAACTGCGGTTCAGAAATTCCATAATTGTCAAATTTATGATCGAAAAAGGTGTGCACATCCAACTCCTCTTCACCCAATCATTGATTGTTGCTGGTCCTTTCACATAATGTGGCATTGACTTTCTTACATGGAACCCTGACTTGACTTGGGGGCATGGGTATATTATCCTTGCGGTAGATTACTTTACAAAATGGGCTGAGGTGATGCCTACATACAAGGTTGACAGTGAAACAACATCCATTTTCATGTTCAATCATGTAATTGTTTGGTTTAGAGTACCACAAGCTATCGTCATGGACCATGGTAGCCATTTTCGAAATCATATGATGACGTATCTTATGACCAAGCTAGGCCCGCGTCATGATATTTCTAACCCATATTACACATAGGAAAATGGCCATGTGGAAGTGATTAACAAGGTTTTAACCACCATGATTAAATGGATTATCGAAACTCATAAATGAGAATGGCATCTAATGTTACATCTAGACTTGTGGGCATGCCGCACTACGACAAAAACTTCAACTAGTTTTACTCCTTTCCATCTTGTCTACGATATGGAAGTAGTTCTACTGATTGAATGCAAGATACAGTCTTTGAAACTAGAAATTGAATTATTACCAACTACTTCTGTTGAAGAGGAATTCTTTTTGTACTTAGCACGTCTCGATGAGACTTGTTGTGATGCTGCATTAGCTAGAGAGGCCAAAAAGAAATGAGTTAAAGCACAATACGATCAAAATGTCAAACCTTGTTCATATGTAGAAGGTGATTTAGTCTCGGTCTATGATCAAGAGAATGACAAGTTAGGCACTAGTAAATTCAAGCCTATGTGGCATGGCCCTTATATTTAAAACATACATTGGAAAAAGGGGCCTATGAACTAGTGGATTATGACAAAATTCCTTTGGGAAAACCCATATATGGTCTTTACATAAGGAAATATAATTCTTAGATTGTTTGGTGAAACATTTGTATATTACTGTACCATAATTTACATATCATAGCTTTTAGTGGATTTGCGATTTTTCGCTACTTCTCCTGCTTATCTTGTGTTACATCTGATTTGCAGATGTTGAAATTACCGTAGACTTACATTGGCTTCACTAATGGAACTAGTCGTAATACTCATAATTTGTCTTCTGCAGTCTGGGTCATCAATTCGCCCACAAATGAGTTAGCTTCTATTCATGGGATATGCCTCGGTCAAATAATGAATAATATTGTAGAATATAGCATAGTGATTGAGCTATTATTTGATTCCATTACATTTGGCATCCGTTGATTGATCGCTAGGTTAGATTCACAACTCGTGATATTACATGTGAATGGTGTTTATTCAATTAGAATTACTTCCATGTTAAGGACGTTTTTGCCGGTTCGTCTCTTGGAATGGGAATTTGATTATATTGAGTATAAACATATTCTAAGAAATTTGAACACATTAACAGATGCATTGGCTAATTAAGTGCTAAATTGGCACTTGTAAATAAATCAATGCAATATTCATTCACATATTGTACTTGATAATCAGAAATAGAAGTAGTATGTTTTTCATTAGATAAAATTCTGTAAATAAGTGTGGCTTTTACAAAAAATGTCATCCAATGACACGAGGTACCGTGGCCCTTATTTTCCAAATGTGCTAATACATCATCAAAAATAAAAATAAAAAAGTAGCCCTTAGACTAGTCACTACGCATGATGATGATCATGGTACCATTCAAGAGAACGTGCTACTCATTGTAGAAAATGGCTAATAGAACCAGGAACTACTTCAATATGCCTCTGGTAGTGGAGAGGAAAATCATTTATAGTGACATCTGGAATGTCCAGAGTCAACCTCTCAAGGTTGTCCTCTATCTCTAGTAGTGCCTCTACTGCATTCGAGTTCTGTATTATGGGAGACACTAATTTCTCACCACGCCGGTTATATCTACATAATCCAACTAATCTCACTGAGGCCACATCTGCATGGTCATTTCGGATAATTAGTTGGATGCCAAAAATAAGAAAAAAATGAAAATGTTAAAATCAACCAAAATGTGAAGTTTTACCTATAGCACCTCACTGCATCCCAGGAGGTAATGGCATGTCTGGATCTCCTATGTAGTCCATCCATGCATATGGAAATTACTTGACCACTCGGAGAAGTTAGGAGAAAATTTTATTGTTAGTCCTTCGCCACCTCCATGGCGTGCCATAAGTGTACCCCATTTTATCATGTGAGGGTCACAAGGCCTCCCCTCTCTGTAGATACTTGTGGAACCAAAAGAAGAATCCACTTGAAAGAAAAATAAATAACGAAGGAACCATACCCAAAGTTTTTGAGTCTGCTCGTTCTAACCTTGTTTAGTTTCCCCTTCATGTTGGAAACTACAGCCTCACACCAGTTAAATATGGTACCATGAAAGAAATCTAGAGCAGACTGCATCTGAGCCTTAGTGAGCAAATGTAAAGCTACACTACCACATAATCGTGCAATAGTAAACTTGATGGATTTCAAAGGAATCTGAGCTATGGTCTTGATATCAATTCGGCCATCTTTGAGAGCATTCCCATCAGTACAATATTGTATCAAATAGGTAGCATTGGTCTTACCACCATGCCTATGGCCATACAGGGTTATTTCCTTGCCAAAAAATGGAATTCCACTCAGGAAGTAAACGTCATCAGCATCGATGACAACTCTGTGGCCTCCAACTATGATACAGTCTTCCTGAACATTCCACTTGCCTAAAATCCATTCAAGCAAGTCTAATTGGGCCCTCATGCCTAGAATGGTGAAAAACATGTATAATCAAAAAATTGTCAGGGTTTTTATGGTTGTTCGGTCATTGATAGAAAGTATATCATTTTATTCATGTTCACGCTCTCTCCATTGCATGGTTATGGTTAAAAATACCGCAATTAAACATTAAAGATCATTAGAATCAAATATGGAGAGATTTAGAAAAATATTTGGGGTATTTTCATTTAAATTTTCTTTCCCTTGACACTGTGCGCAACCGAATAGACAGTGCACACATGTGCATTTTCTCTCCTTGAAACTGCGCACATAGCATTAAAAATAATGTCGGTGTGCATATGCCCAACAAAGGGTATCTGTGCACATCGAGGGTGAATTTTTTTTTAAACCCCCCCTCGCGTTGCCCCCCGCCCCAAAAAAAAAAACAAAATCTACGGCGAAAAGCTAAAAAATGACATGAAAATAAAGAGCTCGGATAGACCATTTACCTTGAGAAAGTGGCTCGCGATTTCATCCAATGGTTTGCCTAGAATCAACATCAGAATTTTCTAGTAAAAAATGACTTTTATC
Source organism: Pinus taeda (assembly GCA_000404065.3). Lineage (NCBI taxonomy): Eukaryota > Viridiplantae > Streptophyta > Pinopsida > Pinales > Pinaceae > Pinus > Pinus taeda. The sequence continues at coordinate 135,046 of APFE031097520.1, forward strand.
TCTCATTAAGCATGACGAGACCGAACCACTCCATCTTAGGGTTTGTTAAAAATACTTTGGAGGACTCATCCGAAGGATGAGCTTACAAGACAAGCATATGTTATCCTTCTCAAGATTGTAAAAAATAAAGAGGTACTTTCCCATAATGGTGGGGGAAAGGTGAGAAAGAATCTTTGTCTTGCATTTGTAAAACACAGTATGTCCCTCTTAAACATGATACTCCTTCACTTTAGTGTCTCGGTTGGGAAATCCATTTGTTACTCAGTTGACCATACTTCATTGAAAATCTTAAATTGGGTTGGGTTTTTATTTTTGAGTCAAATTCTGACAATTCATCATGTCATGTCTCTGATATGTTTAAGAGAATTTCAACATCATTCAAAATTAATTTTCCAGTCTTCACCTTCAGTTGCATCGACCATCCCTGAGTCAGTCCCAAATTATTCTAAACTGTTGTTCTTCAAAACTTGATATGAGTTTTGTGTCATAGGCCCTCCTACATTGGATCACTTCCTATCGGATTCAACTCATTATCTAGGAAGTTGATCTAGAAACCTTCAATACCTTGAAGCCTGCATGCCTTAATGGTAGGTTTCTCACCTTTGACGATATGTTTTCATCATTGGCCTTCGATCAAATGATTCTATGAGTTTTCGACATCAAATCATCTATTCACACTTCATAGATTTTACTCGAAGTACCTTGAGACCCATTGTCATTATTGGTGGTTTCTCTCACACTTGTTAATGGTTCACATCATTGACTAGTAATGAAATGGTTTCTACCATGTTCAACTTTGAGACATTCGCTCGCATGGTTAGATTTGTACTATGGATTGAGAGATGGAGATCAAGACCCTAGATCTAGTTTCATCCATCCAATTTGTGTGGAGTTATTAAATATTCACTCTTGTAAACATATATCCATTAATGGTTGCATCCATACTATGTCATATTTTGACATGGATCTTCAGATATATTTTTGTATTGTGCTTTGAGACATTTAGGTTATGAGTATGGGAATGCCTACGTCAATGATGATATTATATATTGCATTGTAACATTTTTTTTATTGTTTCAGGTCTCTAACTGTAGTCTCTAACCCAAGTCTTGGCATGATAAGGTAGTCCAGTCATGAAAATATTTCTTCTGACTTTGCGCTTTAGGGGGAATCTGTTACATATCATTTTGTCACATCATGCAAATGATCATCGGTTTGGATCTCTTACTATCCACACGTGTTCCAGAGAATTACCCTATAGATTTTGAAACCAAATTATCCTAAAGAAAGTAGAATTTCTAGATCCTATGGTACAAAAACCAGATTTTGGCTATGTTCGCAGTTACCTAGTTGATTCATGTGCATACACAAGGAATAGCATTATTATTTGTGCATAAGTACACATTGTCTTCCGCTATGACCTGCAAACATGACTTGAAGTACATTAAAATATAAAGTAAAGTCTAGAAACATTGTTGGTCTCATCTATCCCAACCAACAAGCTCTGAATGAGTGCCTATTCAAGGTTGATCCCTCCAATCATGGAGTAACCCCCATTCCTTTGTGGAACCTCTATCCCACTAATAGTGGATCTCATCCCTTGGAGAAGGGATCCATAACTTCTCATCCTTGGCCTATAAAGCTACTATAGGTTTGAGGATTGGAGAGTACTATTGGAAGTAGGTTTATGTTGTTAAGATTAGGTTGAAAGGATTTTCTTGAAAGGGAGAGGGTTGGAGATTGCAAAAGGGGATTGATACATCAAGGCTACATGGTTGTAAGGCTTTTCTCCAGTTTTATGAATATAAAAAATTGTTCTTTCTTAGCTATATCTTCATTGATTTAATTTGTAGGATTCCTTGATCACCTACATAACTTTTGGTTATATAATTAATTAGTTCACATGTATAATTGATTAATTAGTTCACATGTATAATTGGTTAATTAGTTCATTTATCTCTTTGACTATATGTTGTATTATTTGATATCTTATTTGTCTTTATCTTTGCAGATCTCTTTCAGGACCTTGCAGAGGAATTTTTGAGAGCGACGAGAGGACATTTAGAGCATCAAATAGCAAGTGATCGAAAGCTTTGCAAGACTTCATCAATCAGTTCACTAAACTAGTAATAGGCCTCTTTCATTCTGTTTTCTTTCAAACAATCAGCATTTAGAGAAAGGTAGCAATTATTGTGTGTTTGTTACTAGGACTATTTGAAGTCTAGGGATATCACTCTTGTCCGCAAGAGGGGTTTGTCCACATCACTCGAAGATTTTCGTGGTGTTGGGTCCTCTTGATGGAGGAAACCCAAAATCACAAAAGGTTCAAAGGTTACATGCCTAAGTGCCTCCATAAAAGGAGTCAATGTCAGACTGGTTGACCAAAAATCAACGATTGTGATTTATTGTGGGATCACTACTAGTGGGCCGCACCTGTTATAGTGGGTGCTCCCATAACTCTATGGAAAGCGAGTGTGAATCTACAAAACATTTAACATTCACCACCATGTCACCTTGTCATTTCACAATGTCATCCCATCCTATACACATCACTTCAGCATTAAATCCCATTTTCCCTCGCATTTTTCTTGTTTCCTCGATATTTACGTTCGTTTTCATTTTCATAATTCACATTGTCAGCTTCATTTCCCAGTGTTTGTAGCATGTTTGGAGTTGTTGTCCCATTGGAATTCAAATTTCTAACACTAGCTACTATTATCAAGGCATTTATACATCAAATCCAACCATTGAAATATTTGAATTGTCTAAAAAAATTTCCATGTCGAGTTCTTTGACCCACATTCCTCTCATGGACATTGAGTGGGATGTTTTTTATCCTATTTTCTTATTGAATTTAATGGAACTTCGTGAGCACATCCTAGTCAATAAAAAAGAGTCATTTGTGTATGCTACAATTATAAGGTCCAGTATGTTTGTTGCTATAATTCCTGAACTTATGTTTTCCTTGAGTTCATTTACTGGCTGGTCTCTGCTTTATATCCCAATAAGTATTTTGTAATGAAATATTTAGGTGAAAATATCTTTCAAATATTTTCTCTTCTAATTGAACAAGATCTAGTTTTTTCATCCTCAAATGTTTACACTTCATTTTCAGAGGAAACCATGCTGACATTCTTTCAAAATTTGTCTAGGAAGGATTATGCCCAAATGACCTTCTTTCTAATGCGTACAAGACATCAATTACCGTTGGAACCAACTCAATTTCTTCTTGAAACCTTTGTTGAAGATGTGAGACCAGTTTTACAAAGAATTACTAAGGTTTTGGGAAGGGAAGATACTACTATCATTGACCAAGATGTTTTGGGGATTTTAAATTTAATTTTACATCCTAGAATTGTTCTTGATATACCAACCTATTGGGAGAGATTGGTCAATTTTCAGCTATCAGAATTAGTTCTTATTGGATGTTTCATATTCCCATCATTAATAAATTATCTAATTCATGTTGAGAGTTTCATGCATTTGGGTTTGAATATAATGGATGTACATAAAATAAAGAAAACAGTAGTAGACTGGACAGACACCCTGAGGGGTCATTCCAATTATGAAGGATTGACATATTTTACTACTTCTTTTATGTCAATTGCCTACCCCATCATAAATAGTTCTGCTCCATCTTGCATTTTTCCAAAATCCCAATCCTTTATGCAAATTAGTAAAGATGTTAAAGTAGGTGATTGGTTACGATTGGAATATTATGCTGAGATCAAGCTATATGGAGCAAAGATTTCTACTTATAGGCTTCCTACATTTGTACCCATGAGACTGTTTTCTCTATAATTTATCAAGCAGAGCTTGAATGTTGACCAGATTCCTTTTGTACCAGCAAAGAAGGGGAATTTGTTCAAATTGCCCAAAACTATTGGGCCTTTTATTGTGAATAATGACAGGCAATGGATGAAGTGGAGAAAATCCTCAAATACATGTAGTTGCAACAAGGGGAGAAATGGTCTTATGATCCTCATCATCTCATTTCCAAAAATATCATGGAGAATTCATTTTCTCCCTACCTACATGAACCCCAACCAGATATTGAAAATTTGGCAAATGGTGACAAGACACGAGCACAAGAGATAATGGAGATGGAAACTCCACATCCTACAGATAAGGATTTGAAGAGAGGAAGTGAAGAAATAATTGACTTGGAGGGTATGCAAACAGAAGATCCAACAACGTGCACAACTAGTTAATAAGATAATTGATTTTATTAATTCCAAGTCATAACAAGAATTAAGAGAAATGCAAATTGAATACATAACAATGTTAGTGTTGTATATTAATAAAATGGTGTTGAAGAATTTATATAGAAAAACAACTGAGACAAAGCTAGGATAAATTAAATAATTTGTTCTAAAATTCAACACCAATTTTGATAAAAGAACAAGGGTATGATTGCCCTCACATTGGGATCAACATTGAAATTTGCTTCCCTTGGAAACTTATGAAACTTTGTTAGTGGATGCTAAAAGAAAGATTGGCACCTCCCACGAAAAACAACAGTTTTGAAAGGGGAAAAAATTGTTAATTATCTTCACAGATATTTTCAGTTGTTATGGTTGATTATGACTCTTTTTAATGAGAATCCAACTTACAGTCGAAATACTAATTTCATAATCTCTCACACGAGATTTATAAAGAGTCAAAGCTCATATTTGATAGTGTGGAAGAAATGCAAAGAGTGGATGTTTCTTACAACAACAACAATAGAAGTTGAACTCTCTACAAATGACTCTGCACAGGAATCACAAGTTACTCAATGAAAAAGTGCCACCTTTTATTTTCATGAGATTTTTCAAAATTTGTATTTGTAATAGTAATATAATTTTTTTCATTAGTTTATCATAGATAAAGTCCTTTGAAGGACTGAATAGACCAAAGTAATTCAAGTAGTTAGTAGTTTCTAACAGTTAACTGTTTTCATAACTGTGACTATTGTAATGATCATACAAAAGAAATTTTGGAGAACCAGGAAGGGTTCCAGATTTTGACTTCAGAAGGCAAAAGACTTTTTCTGTGTAATTTTTTTCATCTTCTTGGAGATTTTAAATCAAGCTTTTTCAAGGTGATTCTAAATAGATCTTGAATGTGATATGTGTTCTTATGTTTTTGTGAATCATTCGATGTTTTTATTTTATGGTGAAGAGTAATGAAGCTGTTGGTTTTTAATGATACAATTTTACTAAATTCACAGTATATGTAAATTGAAGTTAAGTAACCTTAATATGTTCTCCTCTTTTTTATATTTCCATTCCTCTGTCTTCCATATTTCTGCTAAAGTTTGAAGCAAGAGATTCTGCAATAAGTAGTCATTTGTTCAAGACTTTCAATCATATTTTTCATCACTTTACTACAACTTAAAATCACATTCATTGTCAGAGAGGCCACTTTGAAAGGTTTTTTTATTCCAAGAATATTTCATAATTATTACTTATAAAAATACTTCTAAAGTTTCATAACAAGACAAAAAATAAAGTTTGTTATCTTTCTAAATAAATGTCTTAGGCACTAACCTCTAATCAACTAGGGGTTGTCTCCTAAGGTTACAATAGTATGTAAATATCACTATCTATCTCCAGACCCAAAATTTCTAGCCTAATGACTCTCGCGCTGATCAACAATGTATTCAATATCATGCTCAAAACTACATTATAGTTGGCAACACACTCTATTGTTGTGGTGTCAATACGTTATTTAGATAGTGCCTCACTCATGAGGAGGCTAAGAAAGCTCTGAACGAATATCATGCTGGAGGATGTGGTGAACATAGGTCTATCTATGACACTACCCAAAAGATTTTGTGAGCCTGTTAATTTTGGCCAACCATGCTTCGAGATTGCATCCTTACCATCCAAAATTGTCATGTTTGCCAGATTTATGCTTGTAAAGATCATGTTCTACCTACTCTTATGCATCTTGTTATCAGTGTTGGAACCTTTTTAAAATGGGGCACTAACTTCATGACATGTAACCCTCATTCCGTTGGGGGGAATGGCTATATTATTGCGGTTGTAAATTATTTTACCAAATGGGTCGAAGTGATGCCTACATACAACAACACTGGTGAAACATTTGCATTATTTCTTTTCAATCATGTTATTGATAAATTTGGTGTGCCATAAGCTATTTTTACAAACCATGATAAAAAAGTTTGGAATCACATGATCTCTCAACATACCTCCAAGTTGGGCCTTCGACATGATAGCTCAACTCTCTAATACTCACATGCCAATGGGAAAGTAGAAGCCATTAACAAGATTTTGAAAACAATGTTACAATGAATGATAGAGATTCATAAAATGAATTGACACCTTATTCTTTTTAAGTTGTGTTGGCATACTGAACATCTGTCTGGACTACAATTGGATTTACACCCTTTAGTTGGTGTATGGTCTAAAATAATTCCTTCCCATCAAATGTGAGTGCATCTTTAAAGCTTGTCGTCAAACTTCTCCCTACAACTTTCATAGAAGAATATTTTTTTTGCATCTAACACGCTTAGATCAGACCATGTGCAATGCTGCAATGGCCAATGAGGCCCACAATAAGTGCATCAAGGCACAGTATGAAAAAAGTGTTAAACCTTGTGCTGTCTTAAAAGGTGACCTAGTCCTTTTGTATGATCAAGAAGCTTATAAGTTAGGGGATGGGAAGCTCAAACTGATGTGGCTAGGCCCGTATATAGTTAAGAGTGTACTTGAAAAACGGGGTTACGAGCTCATTGATTTTGATGGAATCCCTTTGGTGCAACCCATAATTGGCTTGTACCTTAACAGATCTTATGCCTATATTACGTTTGCATAGTCATTGTGTACACACTGTATCGGTGTATTAGTGTGTTTTCAATGTGTTTCCTTTAGAGTTTCCTACCATCTCTATTAATATTGAATTACATTTGATTTGCAGATGTTGACGTTCCCTAAACCATATGTTGGTTATGCTGATGCCGCTATCTGTAGTACTCAGAACATTTCCTCTATAGCATGGGCTATTTATGCTCCAAATGGTTAGTTAGTGAGTTTACAAGGGATTTATATCAGTTGTTCAACTAATAATATCGTTGAATATAAAAGAGTGATCAAATTATTGACTGATGTTATTTTAAATGGAATTCACCATTTGATGGTGAGAATTGATTCACAACTCGTAGTACTAAATCTAAATAACATTAATTCAGCCCGATGTCCAACTATGTTATGCATGTCTTCAAGGGTTCACCTTCTAGAAAGACATTTTGATTAAATCAATAATATAATTGAATGTAACAATGATCAAATTATTGTCTGATGTTATTTCACATGGCATTTTCCATTTGATGGTCATAATTAATTAACAACTTGTACTACTACATCTAAATAACATTTATTCAGTCTAAAGTTCAACATGTTATGCATGTTTTTAAGGGTTCACCTTCTAGAATGAAATTTTGATTACATTAAATATCAGCATAGCCCTAGAAGTCTAAGCACATTAACTGATGCATTAGCCAATTCTATTTTAGATATACATTTTCAACACATGTAAATATTTCAATTCACATCATACATTGAACAGGAAAATAGAGAAAATAGGAAACAACAACAGATAATTGTATATAGAGTTTTTCTTTACAAAAACTGTGTCTAAGACACATACAGCCACAAGGCCTATAATATTGCATGCAAAATATAGCTATAAGGCCTCCTAGTAGACTAGTCCCATTAACAATCACGATAACATAAAATCGCACGAGAAACCTTGCACAATAGTTGACTGATGCAATCTAGCACACCAATTGTGTCTCATTGCTAATGCATAGATGAATAACCTTGATATCTAGCACACTATGGGTCAAGCCCTCAACATAACGCTCAGAATCGACAAGGATCTCTACTATATTGAGAGCCTGCATCTCCTCCTCTGCCCCTGCAACAACCCCAATAGGTGCAAGTTGTGGCTCTCCTCGTCATTGAAGATACAACGAGCTTACTAGTCATATTGGTCCAATATCTACATGTGAAAACCAATAGTTAGCCTCTAATACATTAAAAAAATAAAAAATCCCAACAAAAAAAACATTCAAAATGACATTATTTTACTTATATCACCCCATTGCTCTCCTTCTAGTAAAACAAACTCTGGATCTCCTTAGAAAGAAACCCTGACATATGGATAATCCTCTGTCATGATCAATTGTACTCATAGCCATCAAAATAAAGTATGGGTAAAACTTATTGCAAACACACCCCCATGACAAGACATGAGATATACCCATTGCCTCATCCATGGAACCCTGGGACCTAGAAGCTCAAGAAAAATGCGATGGGGATGAATTAGTAGTATCCTCTTTAGATAAAATGATATCAAGATGGAACCATATCCAAATTTCTTCAATCACCCATCCTTTTCTCTTGTAGGTTGTTCCTTCAAATTTTCCAAAACCCCCTCACTCCAGATAAACATGATAGTTTTTATGATTTCCAATGCATATTGCATTTGGGACTTAGTAGCCAATGCAAAGAATCATTGTTGGCCAAGCGAGCAACGATGAAAAGGATTTTCCTGAGAGGTAGTTGAATAACATCCTTAATCTCTATCTTTCAATCTTTTATTGTTTGAGAATGGGGCCAACAATGCACAACTATGTAGTCCTTCACAATTTGACTACTCGTTCTCATACTAGATAATGAGATAGGAGTTCCTCTCCAAGACAAGCCTGTTAGAAAATAAATATCTTCTACCACTAGCATGACAGTATTTTCTCTGATCATGAATCATTGTCCCTAAATATCCCATGCCCTAACCTAATATTCCAGTAAATCAAGTTGATCTCTCATTCTTGGAATCTATAAAAACTTAAGGAGCCGACAATTCGTTAAGGCTTGTATTGTTTTTGGATCATTAAAAACATCTAAAGTTTGGACTCATGTTCTCTTTCTCTCCAACCTAGAACCATTTTTGTTCCAGTCAATATCTACAAAATCACAAGAAAAACACTTGGAATCAGCCTTGTGTAAAACCTTGAGAGAAATCTATCTCATAAATGTTAAACTTTTTCTCCAATTGCACCCATCGCACCTGTTGAAATATGGCAACAAGAATATTAAAATTTAATTTGTCCTTGAATTATATTGTGAATTAAATCGAATTTAGTCTTCACAGCTACTTGGAAATAATTAATTAATTTATTTTAAATTAATTAGTTGGATAAATTCAAGTTAGAAGTCTTTCTGAAGTCATGCAAGGGTTATCCCTTAAATTAAGGAGATAAGATTGAGTTTTATTTGAGTTCTAATTAGTTAACTCAGTTTACTGAGTTAAGTCCAGTTAAATTAGTTCCAAACTGATTGAGGAACTAATAGTGAGTTAACAGTCAATTGATGCATTAATGCACTCAACTAGTGCTACTCCAATTAATTGAAGATTCCCTCATCAAAAACTCATGTATGTCTATTCTAAGAAAGACCCAGTTGAGATTAATGTTCAAGGACAATGTACTATCAGTTGCATGTGTTTTCTCATGGGGAAAACTCATGCATGCAGTCAAGGATTCATCCTTGAGGATTCTGCAGTTTTGAAGGCTAATCATCCACAAGGAACAATGCAAGGAAATAGGAGCTTGGAGGGTAGAGAGGAAGGCTAGAGAGAAGCCAAGATTGCCTGTGAGCATCTATGAGGATTGTACTTAGAGCTGGCTAGCTGTGAGAGCTAAGGATTTGTATAATTCCTATGTATTTCAACCATGTATGATAATACAATAGTGTGGGGTTTTTATCTGAGACTTTCCCCAAAGTATTTTCATGTGTATTGTGCCATTGATTATTCTTCTTTTGGTTATATTGTTCATCTCAATATTTAAGCTTCCGTAAATTGATAGCAGAAGTAGGTTATAGTATTCTGCTTTGATTTATTTTTCATTAACGGGTTAACCTATCACATATTTTCTACATGGTATCAGAGTTGTGAACAGTATACTGAGAAGAGAATTCGAAGTTTGAAGTTTGGGGTTGCAGGTGAAAATCGAATTCATGTCATACTTCAAGGTTGGCCAATGGCGTTCTATGGCTTGAGATTCGAGTATGCCTTGGAAGGTAGCTCGAATTACATAGCATGGAAAGATAGAATAGAGGTTGTATTAGAAGACAATGGCTTGAAGGAATTCATTGATCAAGAAATCCCAAAGCCAGCTTCAACTAATGCACAAGAGTTTGTTGAGTGGAAGAAGTGTGTGGCGAAGGTGAGAGGGATCATCCTTGAGGGAGTTCGAGACCATATATTCTCGAGTATCTATGGGAAGGATAATCCATTTTCAATGTGGAAGACTTTGAAGGACCTCTACCATAACAGTAGTGACCAGGGGAAATTTCTGCTCAAGGATAAGCTTCGAAGAATCAAGATGGAGAAGGGCGATACTATTTCCACATATTTGAACAAGCTCAGCACCTGTAGAGATGAGCTTGACAGTGTGGGAATAACTATTGTCGATGATGATATGGTGAGCCTCATTGTCCTTGGCCTTCCAAAGAGTTGGAATAGCTACTAGGACTCTCTGAATGGAAGGGAGAAACTGCCAGATTGGGAATGACTATGGTTGGTTCTTATACATGAGGAGATCAGGAGGAGCACATGAGATGGTTCTTCATCTAAGAATGATGATGAACAAAATTTGGCCTTAGAAAGTAAGGAAGGGAAAGGGAAGGGGAAGGCTTCCCATTTCAAATTGAATTCTTCTCATGGAGGGAAGAAGGGTGACATGTCTAAAGTAAGACGGTTTAATTATCACAAGATGGGAAATTATGCGACTAATTTCCCGTTATAGCAGTCCAAGAAGAGTTCCTCAGAAGAATTGGAAGGTGAGGCATTAGCCTCTCAGTTCGAAATGGACTTTACCCTCATCACATGGATGGTGCCATCTCTAATGGGTTGTGTTTGGTATCTTGACAGTGGAGCCTCATTCCACATGACCGGTGATAAAAATTTATTCAGTGCCTTAGAGGAGAAAGACCTCAAGATGCGCATGGAGATGGGTGACGACAGAAGATATAGTGTTTCAGGAGTGGGCACGGTTTCTTTTCAGAGGGAGCATGGAGCTCCTCTCACCTTGACAGATGTGATGTATGTGTCTGGACTAAAGAAGAAATTGGTATCGGTTGCGATGTTGGAGGAAAAAGGAAACAATGTTTTCTTTAGTAAAGGAAAGGCATTCCTAAGACACATAGCCAAGGGTCAGACCAAGAGGATAGGGATTTGGGATAAGAATCTCTATAAATTAGAGGTAGATGATTGTGTAGCATTGAGTACGAAATCAGAAATGGTGTAAAGCCAAGACATTGGCGAGTTGTGGTACAGGCGGTTGGGCCATTTGCATCATGGGGCTTTAAAGATAATGCAGCAGATATCTACCAACTTCCCAAAGGTAAACTTGAGAAACTTGACACGTGCAAAGTTTGTACCTTGGGAAAGTACACCAAGTCTTCCTTTCATGATCGAGAGAATCGAGCAGAGGCTATCTTAGAGTGAGTTCATATTGATTTGTGTAGACCATTCTCAATGACATCCACAATGAAGCAAAGGTATTGTGTGATTTTCATTGATGACTATTCTCGTAAATGTTGGATTTATTTCATGTGGAAGAAGGACCAAACTTTCACAAAGTTTTGTGAGTTCAAGGCTTTGGTCGAGAAAGAGTCAAGGAAGAAGATCAAGGCCTTGAGAAGTGAAAATGGTGGAGAATATGTCTCTCAAGAGTTTAAGGACTTCTATGTAGTGAAATGAATTAAACGAGAGTTGATGCCACCTCATAATCCACAGAAAAATGGGGTGGCCGAGAGGAAGAACAAAACTATTGTAGGGGCAGCACGGGAAATGTTGCATGACCAAGGCCTACCACTTCACTTGTGTACCGAGGCATGCAACATAGTGGCCTATTTGCAGAATAGAAGCCCGCATCACATACTTGTGATGAAAACACCAGAGGAAGCTTTCTCCTGTAAGAGACCAGATGTGAGTCACTTCATGATCTTTGGGTCATCGGTATATTTCCATTTGACAAAGGATGCATAGAAGAAGCTTGAGTAGACAACAGAGTTGGGGATATTGGTGGAGTACACTGATACACCTCACAACTATTGGGTGTACTTTCCCACCAATAGGAGGACAGTGGTTCGTAGAGATCTCAAGTTTGATGAGCAGAAGGCCATGAGAGTTTCCCTTGAGAGGGAGCTCCAACTACAGGCTGTGGAGGAACTGTTGATTCCTAAAGAGGAGGAGCCTCAGACTAATGCAGAGTAGCCACATGTAGAGGTTCTAGGAGTGGAGACATCCACTCAATCAGAGTCTTCCAGAGATGGACGGAAGTGCACAAGAGAAGCTGACAAATTGTTGGAGGATGCGAGAGAAAATGTGGGAGCACCATCCTCTCAGCGTAGACAGAGGAAGTCATCTGAGAGGTCCACTAGATACATGTCCCTTGCTGTGGAATGTGTTGATACCGAGCCATCTTCCTTTGAGGAAGCAGTGCAACAATCGATTTTGGTTGATTCTATGGTGGAGGATTATGAATCCATAGCTCGTAACAATGTTTGGGACGTGGTTCTGAGACCGGAGAACAAGTTAGTTGTGAGTTCCCGCTGGCTTTACAAGGTAAAGCAACCTACTGATGGTAGTGTGGAGAAGCATAAGGCAAAATTTGTTGCTTGTGGCTTTTCACAGATCATATTGCTACATTATATTTCAACAGAGGAGAAAGATGTTGACATTTTGTCAAAGGCATTGTCAAAGTGTAAATTCGAGTTCCATAGAGACAGGATTGGGGTGGCATATAATCCCTTTCTTGTTGAGAGGGAGTGTTGAAATATGGCAACAAGAATATTCCAATTTAATTTGTCCTTGAATTAAATTGTGAATTAAAATCAAATTTAGTCTTAACAGTTACTTGGAAATAATTAATTAATTTTTTTTAAATTAATTAGTTGGAGAAATTCAAGTTAGAAGTTTTTCTGAAGTCATGCAAGAGTTATCCCTTAAATTAAGGAGATAATATTGAGTTATATTTGAGTTGTAATGATTTAACTCAATTTACTGAGTTAATTCTAGTTAAATTAGTTCCAAATTGTTTGAGGAAATAATAGTGAGTTAACAGTCAATTGATGCGTTAATGCACTCAACTAGTGCTACTCCAATTAACTGAAGATTCCCTCATCAGAAACTCATGCATGTCTATTCTGAGAAAGACCTAGTTGAGATTAATGTTCAAGGACAATGTACTATCAGTTGCATGTGTTTTCTCATGGAAAAACTCATGCATGTAGTCAAGGATTCATCCTTCAGGATTGCGCAGTTTTGAAGACTAATCATCCACAAGGAACAACACAAGGAAATAGAAGATTGAAGGGCAGAGAGGAAGGCTGGAGAGAAGCCAAGATTTCCTATGAGCAGCTGTCATGATTGTGCTGAGAGTTGACTAGCTATGAGAGCTAAGACTTCGTATAATTCCTATCTATTTCCACCATGTATGATAATACAATAGTGTGGGGTTTTTATCTGAGACTTTCCCAAAAGTACTTTCATGTGTATTATGCCATTGATTCTTCTTCTTCTGGTTATATTGTTCAGCTCTATCTTTAAGCTTTTGCAAATTGATAGTAGAAGTAGGTTATAGTATTCTACTTTGATTTATATTGCATTATCGGGTTAACCTATGATAGATTTTCTACAGCACCTACCCTTTAGTGGATAGAGCACCCCAACACACTTTTCCTTCATGGTAGGAGTGTTGGTTCACTCTTTCTAGTGTAGATCAAGTAAATCCAATGCAATTTTCAATACAAAGAAGGTTTGATGGGCCTAGGGCGAAAATATATACCCTAAAATTATGAGAACTCTCAAAAAGTTACATGAAATGAAAAATGAAAACTGTGAAAAAGGAGAGAAATGATAGATCTCCTACCCAGAACTAACAACGTTGGAGATGGTCCATTAGATTGGATACAATCACCTGCTAAAGTTTGAGGGTAAAGTGCACTCAGAGGCCACTCATAAGAGGTAAAACGAAAATGGTAAAAAAAAGGTACTTTTTCCTATTTATGGTCAATTTGAATATTATTTTATTATATTTTTAGTATTTTTGACCTAATTTTACTACATGTCATATATTTGTAATTTTTATTTTTTTTGAGCAGGTTAAGAATTAATTGAAGGATATTATGTGAATTTTAAGTTCAATACAAGTCATTTTGATAAAAAAAACACACTTTTATCACTTTTTCAGGATCTATAAACTTATGAAAAAGGAACCCCCTCGAGTCCTCTTTCAACTCTTTTTCTTCTCTTAAAACATGAAAATATTGTTGAGCACTTTTCTTTTTGAACTTGTTAAACTAAGTGACGAGACGTTTGGCTACTATAAGTTTACCCATTTTCTAGACCGGGATAGACTGTTTACGAAAAAGGAATAATTTAGTCGAACATAACTAAAAGGTTATCTTGAGTATCGTTTTCTGCCTTTTCAAACAAAAGAGACTAAATTTATGAAAAGGAACCTTTAGAGTTTTATTTTTTGCCTTTTTTTTTGCAACTCTCTAAATATGAAAAAGAAGTCGAGTTACACCTTCACTAGACTCGTAAGATCATCAAACAATGTTGGACTCGTTAAACATTATTGGACCAAACCACTCCTTCTCAAGGTTTGTTAAATATACTCAGAAGGATTCACTTGAAGGATGAACTTATAGATCAAGAATATGTTATCCTCCTCAAGCTTGTCAAAAAATAAAGAGGTACTGACTAGAAATGATTGGGTAAATTGGGAATACGGTGTACTTAAAATATTAATGGTAGTGAGTTTCTCTTGCACATGAAACTCTTTCACTTCATCTCCGTGACTTTTGGGTTGAGAAATTTTCTTGCCTCTTTGGTTAATCACACCATATCAAAAGCCTTCATAATCGATTTTGAGTCAAAGATACCAACTATGGAAAGTGTTGTAAATATGTTCAGGAGAATTCCTTTAGTTGAAATTTTCTACAATACTCTTAAGTCTTCTTTCATGTATGTTGTTCCTGAACTAACTCTACATCAACATCATTCTATCTCAAATCTTGATACCTATTTTGTGTCATTGATGAGGAATACATCAAGGCCCTCTTGCGACGGGTCACTTCTTGTCGACATTAGCTCATTATCCATGAAGTTGACTTAGAAACTCATTTTGTTACCTCGGCCTCAATGAAAAGTTTCCTCACTCTCGGCACCAGTATTCATCATTTACCTTCGATCAAAAAATTTTGTGTGGTGTTCAACTTCGACTCGTTCATTCACACCACATAGATTGTACTATAGTACATTGAGAGCCATTATTATTATCAGTGATTTCTCTCGTGTCCGTTAATGACTTACATCATTGGCTTGTAATCAGATGGTGTCTACCATGTTTTACTTCAACTCATTTATTCTCATGGTTAGGTTCATACTATCAAGTGACAAGGTAGAACACCTTGGACCTAGTTTCGTCCATCTGGGCTATGATTTTAGGATTCATACAAGATTACAAAGTATGATGGCTATGATCATTCAGACAGTCATCCAAGCATGGATCCACACTCTGTGATCAGTGGATGAGACCTCTTGATCATTGTACATGTAATATTCGATTATATACTGAGCATGAGTATGCCTCCCTCGACAATGATATCATGATGATAATATATGTTGTAAGAAATGATGATCTTGACCAATTTGTTCTTGATCCAAACTTGTGACAAGGTAAAGCACTTCATTCCTTAGCCATTGCTTCTGAATTTGTACTTTAGGGGGAAATCTGTTACAGGACTTTTTGTCACATCCACTCAAAAATCCTGAAAGCCGAATCAATCAATATCCTATAACACTTTGTCATTATCCCTTTGCAAATCCCTAAGCATCACTACTCCAAAAATTCTGAGTTTCTGGGTTAATCAGTTCAAAAACAATTTTTTTAGCCCCAATGCACCCCGCATGCATGTCCACATGCAATGGTTTCAAGTTGCATAACTAAGCACCTGCATTGACTAGCGCATATTTCTCTACTTTGCAGGTGTGATGGTTCTATAATTTCAGGAAAATTAAAAAATATTTTCAAATCTTCTCCTTCTAGACGCTTCTAATGTAGTTTTAACCATTTACCATAGATAAAGATCTTGAATTCCTTCTCTAGAGGTCTTATCTCTTAACCTTTGAGCTTATCCTCCTTCATATGTGGATCTCAAGCCTAGATTAGTAAATCCTAAAATACCACTTTCACTCTATAAATTTATCGTCCACATGGAATGTGGGCTAGCTTTTTATAATTGCTAATGCCCTCATGTTGTTGCTTTGAGATTAAGGAATCATCATCCTTTTATGAATTATGGTTGAGTGTGAAGGTTTGATTTGTGGCAAGGAAGGACAAAACAACTAGGGAGACATATACAAATTCAGCTTCTATATATGGTTTTAACTCTCCCCTTTATTTATAACTACAAAAACCCTATGTTTTCCTATACTTGTGTCATATTGATGCTCATGTATTACAATTCCATGTTGACTCAATGATTAGAGATGTTGGATTATGCTATGTGGATATTGTAGTTCACTTGGTTGTTTTAGTCATTGTTGCAAGTTCTATTTATAGTGCGTGGAGCTAGAGTTGGAGCTTACAAGCAAAGAGAAGAGGAGAACTTACTATAGATTCCAGGTATGTATTTTTTTTGTATTCTAATCTCTCTAAGTAAAACATAGATCATTTTATCTCTATTGTTCTAGATCAAACCACTAGATCTAGGGAGTTCATTTTTGTCCACAGAAATGAATTTTCCATATAACGGGAACCATGACCTAGTGGAACCTTTCTTGAATGATAAAATTTCAAACTTTGATTTATCCTCATTCCTTAGAAATAATACTAAGTGCCATATACCATTAGAAATCTCTTGGATAGGACTACACAACCAAGCAATTTTCATTTGATTTTGAGTAAGTTGCCTACAAATCCTTCAAAGTAGGCTACTCAACAATAATGAAGGCATCATAGGCTTAGAAAAGTATTAATAGAAACAACCAAGACATCAACAACATCATAAGCCTCATGCATGAAATCCTCAACAAACTTCCCTTGAAATTGACATTACTTGACATCAATGAATTAGACATGACATCAATGAAAAAAACTGCCAACATGCTTAAAAAAATTTAAGGGGAATGGGAAATTACTATTTGGAAATCTTGTAAAAGTTATCAAATTACAAAATGATCTAAGTACTATGATGTATAAATTTTTATTTAAGTAAATATGCATTGGTATGGTGATTTGCATCAAGGATGGTGTAAAAACGCAAAATTTTAATCCCCATATTACAAATGTATCTTATAAGTATGATGCACAACCATGTTCAAAGTAATGTAATATGTAAATATTGTACATTAAAAAAAAATAACAAGAATAAAACACATCACCTAACTTTAGCCTGATAAGGATATAGACATAGGGGATAGTTTTACACAAGTGAGGGGGCTAAATGGGGGTCGAAGGTGGAGATCACATGTGTCTATTAACCTCAAACCACCTTTATAGATTATATTTGTATAGAACTTTTGCTTCCTCTATGAATATCCAAAAAACTCAAATGCATGTGGGAGGTTTAGTGGGAAAAATTATATCACATAGTTATTAAGAGCATAGGGATAAGTAAAACAAATTTGGGGAATGTGAAATTTAAACATGCATGGGATAAATGGAAATTTAAAAAGAGATGGATGGCAACATTTATTACTAGAGGAAAGGAGGAAAAAGGAGTTCTAGTATTACAGAATTGGAGGCATCCATAGGAAGTGTTGATGACATCCTGCCAAAGTTGGAAAGTGCATGAAAAAGTAGGTTGTAAAGCCTATAAGTGGATTTATATTCAGAAATTTACCAAGTAACAAGTGAGTTGTTGTTGTGATATTTTCACAATGTTGTTAAATTTCTTGGATTTTGTAATAAAGAGAATTCCTAGCCAACCTGTGTTAGATCCGTAAAGAGAAGTTGGATAGCCTATGGAACTATAGGGAAAAGAAGGGTATCTTATTCCTTTGGTTGTGCATATTGAGGGGAAAAAGAAATGCTGTATTGGAATGGATATAAAAATTACCTTGATATGAGGGAATAATAGGAATCCTCCAGAACCACTTTTTCTTGTTGATTCATAACCAAATCTCAGGGGCATCTTTACATTGAGAAAATTATATTAATGTAAATAAATAAAAACTTTTACTAATTATTAATTTTGTTATTAATGTTCCCCCAATTGAGGTGCAGACCAGGTCATTGTCCCACGTGGGCTTCACAATAATGGTGATTAGATGGAAGGCATGGAGGAGGGGCGACTTCAGCAGATGAACGACATGTATGTCTGGGTGGATGTGATGGGAGGAGGCATGGGAGGTATTAAATGTTTTTGTGATATAAATTCCAGGTGGTGATAGTTAGTATCACATTACATGCATTCACGATGTGGTACATAGAGGTATCGAGAGTTGTGAGGAAGCTCTGTGGCTCATGTGTGGTACCAAGCTTGGCAAGGAAGCGATGGTTACAGGAGGTCACTCGGGTTGGCTTGGTCGTAGGGTAACAAGGTATGTATTGATTCTCTCACCCATCATTGCTTGTGACATACTGGTTCTCTAAATGATGCCTATAGGATTTTTGCCCCCCCTGCGAATGGGACATTGTGGATCTTGATAATGTTTGTTCGTCTAAAGAGCATATATATGTGGCTCAATTATATTTTGAAATAATTGTTTCCAAGTCAATATTTATTTCTTGTGGTATCTTATTTATTTGTACGTAATGTATGCTTTAATTTGGCCTCCTTGTCTATGTGGAAAAGATGTACCACCAGGTTGGAATGGTTTCTTCTATCTTTGGTTGAATTGCTTTGTGATTCCTCTATGCTTGTTGAGAGTGCTAGTTTTACAATGTATTGGTGTTTGTATATATGGGAAGTGGTTTAAGGTTTTGTTGGGTGGTTATGTCATATGGTGGAGACAAGCCCTCTATGGCTTTAGTATATTCTATGAGATGTTTGAGCACAGACAATGGGTAATGAGAAGAAAGAACCACTGGCGGATGGTCGACACATCCTATTCTACTTTCATTGTGCTTGGGTTTAATGTTTTTTGTTTCTTACTCCTATTATTTGTAATTCTTCTAGGTGTTTATAATTGGAGTGACCACCCAAGTGACGAGTCGAGGGTATTTGCTCATTCAGTGGTCTGGGTAGTCAACTATAGTGTAACTCAGATACGATTGATGAAGATGGAAAGACCATCCACGGGTATAGACCATTATGGCACTGGGGACCATGGACGTAGTCAAAAGAGAAAGTCTTGGGGGAGGATGAGGAGCATTGGTATGCCTCCCTCAGTAATGATATCATGATGATAATATGCATTGTAACAAATGATGATCTTGACCAATTTTTTCTTCATACGAACTTGTCACAAGGTAAAGCACTTCAGTCCTCATCCATTGCTTCTTAGTTTGTACTTGAGGGGGAAATATGTTATATTTCATTTTGTCACATCCACTCAAAAGCCATAAAAACCAAATCAATCAATATCCTTGAACATTGTCATTATCCCTTTGCAAATTCCTAAGCATCACCTCTCCAAAAAGTTTGAGTTTTTTGGTTCAATCAGCTCAAAAACATTATTTTTAGCCCCAACGCACCGTGCATGCATGTCCACATACAATGGCTACAAGTTGCATGATAACTGAGCACCTACACTGACCAACATAGTTTTCTCTACTTTGCAAGTGCGATGGTTCTAGAATTTTGGGAAAAGGTAAAAAATATTTTCGAATATTCTCTATCTAGAAGCTTCTAATGTAGTTTTAAGCATGTATCATGGATAGAGATCTTGAATTCCTTCTCGAGAGGTCTTATCTCTTATCCTTTGAGCATATCCTCCTTCATATGTAGATCTCAATCCCAGATTGGTAAATCCTAAACTACCATTGTCACCCTATAAATTTAGTGCCTTCCATGGAGTTTGGGTTGGATTTTGGAGATTTCTAGTGCCCTCATGTTGCTGCTTTGAGCTTAAAGAATCATCATCCTTTTATGCATTAGGGTTGAGTGTGAAGTTTTTTTTTGTAGCAAGGAAGGACATGTTAGAAATTAATTAACAAAGCAATGAAATACACAAAATATTGTGGAAACATAAATACAGAAACACATAAAACAAGAGAGACACAGATATATGTGGTTCACCCAATTTGGGCTACGTCCACAGAGAAATAGCCAATCCTTCCTTTTATATTATTTAACAAATGAAGAGATACAACCTACGGTAGATCCACTGGAATTTCCTCTTCGATCTCACACATCCTCTCTCTCTCTCTCTCTCTCTTACTCAGAATAATAATACACAATCGCAATACAATTCCCTCATATAAACCGAGGGTTTCCTTCTAGGGAAAAGAACCCTAAATTATCATAACTTCTACCATAAGATCATCTACATAATGGTCGCCCCCCTTAGACCCTCCTAATGGTGATCAAATGTGTGGTGTTATTGCTTCGTTAGGGAGAAGGATCCAACTCGATTGAAACAAAAACCTTTGAACAATCAGGAAGATAATTAGGCTCCACACCCAAAAATCTCCTACTTGGAGACTAATTATAGCAACTCCATCGTTGCTTCACTTGTTGGACAATGCTTCCACTTTGGTCCTAGCTGTTTCTCATCTTCATCATCATACTTTAAGACCAATTAAAACTAAGAAAAACCTTAGTTTCTCCCTAGTTACAACTTTTGTTAATGTATCTGCATGATTCTGGCTAGTGTGTATTTTTCCCATCTTCAATTGTCCATCTTCCAATAATGACCATATGAAATGGTACTTGAGTTGTATATGTTTAGTATTTGAATGAAATTTTGAGTTCTTTGCAAGATGAATGGCACTTTTGTTGTCACTTTATAACTTCCCCATCTCCCTCTTCTTGCCCAACTCATCCATAAACATTTGTAACCAAATCATTTCTTTACTATCCTCTATAGCAACGACATACTCTACTTCCATTGTTGAAAGTGCAACAATGTTTTTCAACTTTGAAACCCAATTGGCAGTGGTTATACCTATATAAAACACATACCCTGTGGTGCTACTCATGTTATCTCTATAACCTTCCATATCTACATCAACATATTCCTGTAGAGAAATGTTTGAACCACCAAAGCATAATGCTTTATTTGTAGTATCTCTCAAATAACTGAGAACCCATTTCACTAACATCCAATGCTCTTTTCCTAGATTCTTCATATACTTGCTTACAACTCTCATTGCATGTGAAATTTCCAGCCTTGTGCATACCATTGCATACATTAAGCTTCCAACTGTTGATGCATATGGAACTTTACACATATAATCCATCTCTTCCTAGATCTTAGGACACATCTCCTCACTTAGTTTTAAATGGCTAGCCAAAGGTATACTAACTGGTTTTTCATTCTGCATATTAAATTTTTCCAACACCTTTTCTATGTACTCACTCTAAGACAATGTTAATTTGCGATTTTTCCTGTGTTTAGTTATTCTCATACCAAGGATTTTTTTTTGCAGCACCCGAACCCTTCATTATAAATGAATTTGCCAATTTTATTTTGAGCACATTTATTTCCTGCATGTCAGACCCAGCAACAAGTATGTCATATAAATACAATAGTAATAAAATATAGTTTCCATCATTTTTCTTTTAAGATAAATGCAATGGTGAGAGTGACATCTAGTATAACCTTGTTTAGACATAAACCTATAAAATTTTAGATACCACTACCTCAGAGCCTGCTTTAAGCCATACAATCTCTTCTTCAATTTGCACATTAATTTATCATTTCCTTTGACCTCATACCCTTGTGATTGTTGCATATATATTTCTTTCTCAAAATCCCCATTGAGAAAGGTTGTTTTTACATCTAACTGCTCAAGATGCAAATCTTCTGCTACCACTAGATTTAAAATAGTTCTTATTGAAATAATTTTAACAACAAGAGAAAAAATTTCATCAAATTATATACTTTTATTTTACGCAAACCCCTTCACTACAAGTCTAGCCTTACACCTTTGTTTTCCTCCATCTTCTTCCTTCAACCTATAAACCCATTTATTCTGCAATGTTGTTTTACTTCCAGACAACTTGAATAAGTCCCAAGTTTGCTTATGCATCAAGCATTCCATCTCTTCTTCCATGGCTTTCTCCCACTTCTTCTTGGTTTTTATCTACATTGCTTCTTCATATCTTTCCATTTCACCAGAATCAGTCAACACTGCATAATATAATGAAGGAGAGTATCGTTGAGGGGGTCTACTTATCCTAGTAGATCTTCTAACACCACTTTTAGGTGTTTTAGGTGCATGTTTCTGTTGTGCTTTTTGTTGTTGTTATCACTTCTTATCATTATGATTTTCTAGCACCTTTGCTTTTTTTGTGATCTCATCAAGCATTGCATATTCTTTGTTTTCCTTTTCCTATTTCTTTTCCTACATCCGATCCTTATACAAAACCTTTTCATTGAATATGGCATCTTTGTTCCTAATGATTTTGTGATTTTCACAATCATTTAAGCGATAACCAAAATCATTAATACCATATCCAATAAAGGTACATTTCTTTGATTTTTCCTCGAGATTTATTCTATTTTCTTTATTAATGTGGACAAAGGTTTCACAAACGAAAGTATTTAAAAATGAGTAGTTTACCTTTTTACCTGCCCATGCCTCCTCTAGAATACCACCATCCAAGGAACTTGAAAGCCCTCTGTTTATTAGATAAACAACAATATCTATTACCTCTACCCAAAACTATAAGGGAAATAATTCATGCAATCTCATGCTCCTTGCATGCTCCATCACTAATAGAAAATGAGAAATTAGTGGCTAGGTGACTAAAAAGGTTAGTCACCACAACTTTTCCAAGTAAAATGCTACCAAAAATGAGAAATCGTAAGTGACTGAACTAAAAACGACTAACATAAATCACTAATTTAGTCGCAGGTTAAAATATGTGACTAGATAATAAGTAATACAACTAAAAATGACTAACATGAATGAATAATTTTATCTAAGAACAAAATTACAACTACCTAACAAGTGCTACAATAATATGAATCAAATTTTATTTTAGTCATCTTAATTGTGTTAAGCAATCTAAACTTACAAGTGATAGGGGATTGAAAGGCTGTTAAATATTGGTTGAAAGGTTATCCTTCCTTAAACACTTCTTCATCCTCACATGTTGTATAGGTCAACCAACTTTGCATTATTTATCTCTAATAATTTCTAATTTAAAAAAATACTTTTTAATAAAAAATTGATTTTATGTATTTTTAAAAATATATTCATTGAATCTAATTGGATCTAGTTCCAATTTGAAATTAATTTGAAGAGCAATTTTAATTTTTAAGACTATAATATCAAATAAAGCTACTTTAGTTTCATATTAACCAACAGAGATCTATCTAAACCCCAGATCTATCAAGTGCCGAGAGGGATCCAATCTCTCGAGGTGAAAACTTTTTTTTTCTAGTGCACAACTTGAGGAAAGTTTTACACCTCGAGAAATTGGATCCCTCTTGGAACTTGATACTTATAGGGTTAATATGGATCTAGGTTGGTTATATAATACTATATAATATCTATATTTGTATTTGTGTCTCTTTGTTATTCCATCTCTCTATCTCACCCCCCAAACATACACACACTCTCTCCCTCTATCTATATCCTTATCTATATTCTCTCCCACTCTCCTCTCTCTGTCACTCTCTCTCCGTGACTCCCTTGTCAGCCCCTCTCTCTTTCCACCTTTCTCCCTCTATGTTTTTCTTGTTCCCTCCCTCTCCTGCCCCCTCCAATTCCATCTCTCTCTCCTAATCTTTATCTTTCTTACTCTCTATCCCTTATCTCCCACCTCCCTCTATCTCTCCCCCTCAAATCACTCTCCCCCTCTCTCTCTTCTGTCCAACTCTATCACTATCTTCCCCCCTCCCTGTCCTTATCCATATATATGTCTCCATCTCTCTCCCTTTCCATTCTCTCCCTATCTCTATCCTCTCCTC
This sequence comes from Pinus taeda, assembly GCA_000404065.3. Classification (NCBI taxonomy): domain Eukaryota; kingdom Viridiplantae; phylum Streptophyta; class Pinopsida; order Pinales; family Pinaceae; genus Pinus; species Pinus taeda. The sequence goes on from APFE031097520.1 coordinate 159,157, forward strand.
TTCTTTCTCTTCCATCCTCTCCTCTCTCCCTCACTCTCTCTCCATCTCTCCCTTCTCACTCCTCTCACTGTCCACCTGTATCTCTCTATGTTTTTTATTCTTTCCTCCCTCTCTCTCCTTCTCCAAGTCCATCTCTCTCTCTCCTCTCTCTTCCTTCCTCTCGCTCCCTCTCTCCCCCCCATCACTCTCTCTTTCTCTCTCTCTCTCTTTGCCCCCCAACTTTTTCACTATCTCCCTCCCTCTCTCTGCCCACTCCCCAACTCTCTCTTAAATTTGATCACATTGTATTGTGTTAAAGAAATGATCTAAATTAAAAAATCTTAATTGGTTGTAAATATTAAACCTATATTTTAGATCAATCGTGTCAAAGAAAATAAAATAATGAAAAACTTTAAAAATCATGAATTGTATTTAATGTATTATAATTAGTCAATTTGTTTGTTCTCATCCATTGGATCCTTAGCTAAGATGGATCTATGTAGGTTCTATATATATATATATATATATATATATATATATATATATATATATATATATATATATATATATATATATATATATATATATATATATATATATATATATAATATATATATATTATATATATATATAGATATATAAAGAGCCAACATAGATCCATCTTAGCTTAATTTTATTAAAACCTTAATTTAATTTTGGTGGGAATATTTTTAGTAGTCGTGAGGATAGAGGGTTTAGATATATCTCAAATTGCAACATTTTCCCTTTTAGATTCAATTAAAAAAATGTTGTAAAATTAAATTAAAACAAAATATTTTTACTATGAAATAATTTATGGATTTTTGGCATGTGGTATTGATAAGCCATGGCATTGGCCCATGGTATTGTAACAAAGCTGATATGCAAGTTAATATCCATGGTAAGGTGAGGGTGAATATCCATGGTTAACAATCTTGTCATATCGTTATAAAATATTTTGATTGTGAAATAATTTATGTTTTTTGGGCATGTTGTATTGATAATCCATGGCATTGACCCATGGTATTGTAACAAAGACTATTTTTTACAAGTTAATAATATCTACCATAATCTCGGGTTGAATATCCAAAGTTAAGAATCTTGTCATATTGCTATAAAATATTTTGGTTGTGAAGTAAGTTATGGTTTTTGGACTTGTAGTATTGATAAGCCATGGTATTGGCCCATGGTGTTATAACAAATCCTATTCACAAGTCAATGAAAAAATCAAAATATAAAAAATTGAATTTTGTTATTTTTATTAATTTAACCTTTTATTAGTAATTGAGGCCATATTTAAATGTTTACTCTCACCCAATATCATTTTTAACTTCTTCTTCTTATTTTTAATTTACGTCTCCCACAAAAATTAATAAATTCTTATTAAAAATAAATCATTTAACCCAATTGCAACTATATATTTTATTTTATATTATAAATATTTCTTTCTAGTCTTCTTCATTTCCATTTTAGCGTAGGTTCAAATAAAATATTCACAGATTACAACATCACATTGTAGCACTCCATTTTTCTCTACCTTGTTGAAATCTACGTGGAAATGCCAGTAGAAAGAAGACCATCAATGTGATCTATGGGTTTCATGGGATTCAAACCCTAGATGGAGTTTGCATGAGAAAAACCTTAGGAGAGCATCAATGATTAGATGGAGGAAGGGCAAGGTCATTGGCTGTGGAGATTTTGGCCATTTGTACATGGGCATGAATTTGGACTTTGGAGAGTTCTTCCTTTCTACTAAAGATGATTTTTGTTCTTATGGGTAAACAATTTCGAGGGTTTATATGATTAAAGCATAAATTTCATCTAGTGTTGAGGGATTATTGATTATGATGATGCAAATCTTGATTGCGGCCAACAATTCATCAAAAGACAATGCATAAGTAAGCATTTTGCATGTCCTTATTGTACAAAGGGTTTAATGATTATGATAATGCAGATCTTTATTGCAGCCAACAATTCATCAAAAGACAATGGACAAGTAAGCATTTTCATGTCCTTATTGTACAGATCAGTTTGCTCCTCCCTAAATTTTCTAGGGTTAGAATGCAATAAATTTTATTTTTTCTTTTCACCTTTTTTTTTAGTGGTTTATTGTTTGTGTAATGGAATCTACCGTGCCTAAATTCAAAGGGCTTGAGTTATGCAAGAAAATTTTCTGGTAGGATTCAAATACTAGACCTTCCTCAAACTTTGTTACATGAAATTAAAATTTCTTGTAATCATGAACATAAAATCTTGTTTATTTCATCCTTAGATTCTGATCTCAATGCCTACAGTTTTAAACCATGATACTATATTTTAAGTAGAATATACTTATATCCCTTAAACCTTACAACTCTCGAAAGCTTCGGTTAATTTCAGCTAAAAAGAAGGAACATGAATGACTTTTGCAATTTAGACTGAATGCTTACAGACAATGATTAAAAATGGAAGAACCCAAATGTTGTGATAACGTTTACCCACCCATCAATTTCGAAGACCTTTGATATTATCTTGAATCTAAATAGAGAAAGTAAAAGAAGAAGAGGATCCTGGATGAGGTGGACCCTGGCCTGCTTGATACTTTTCAAAAGTTGAGCATGCCCTTCACTAGAAGAAAAGATTGACCAACATTGTTGTAGATGTTGTTTTTTACAATGTTTTCATTGCTACCATGCATAGGGAGACTCTATAGGAATTTGAGGTTATCTTTTGTTTGTTATAAGAGGTAATTCAAGGATATCTTGATCAAGTTAGGAAGTAGCTTGACAAGGTTGTTCCTCCTACTAATAACTATTATGTTGCATTGTAATTTTTTTTTTAGTGATAGCTCCTTCTATTAAATCCCCAAGCACACTTTGTCACCCATGGAAATGTCCACTTATTTAAGGATGAATGAGATGGAGACCAGGCAGTTTGAGATGACTCTTATTATTGTAGATGAGAGGAGTTCTATGAGGTGAGAGGAGTTCTGTGACGTATATTAAAGGATGCACTACACCATTTTATGACACCAATTATCTCCATGCCACAATAGTGGATCTCTATTGCACTGAGGGTGAAACAATAAACTATTCCACTGTAAAGAATTGGTATGTTGGGGATGAGGAATGCAGACATGGGATTTATAATTTTATTGTGAAAAGAGGTTTGTGCGACGGAGACAAATCAAGGATTTCATGGACCTGAGTAGAGACTGTTTTGACAATCACCTAGAAATAATCAAGCATTATTTTGAAAGGTGATGATGCAATTGGAGAGTTCTATTTTGTTTCCTTGAAAAATGAATATCAATGGGGGGTGACAAAGATGATCCATATAGGGAAGAATTGCAAGAGTAGGATTGTTTCTAAAATTATATCTATAGGCAAGTCAAGCAACTACTACAAAGGATTAGTGCAGGTGCAACCAAATTCTCATATTGTAAGGAATTTTTTACAGTGTGATTTGATGCTCATTGGTGACCACGAAGCTGCAAATACTTATCATTACATTCTGGTACAATTTGAGTTGTATTCTAAAGTCTCTAATTTCATTTATTGATAGTCCTTATTGTCTCCTTGTCTCTCTTAATCTCATTGTGGTAGGATTGGAATGGGTTTAAAAAGCAAGCATATCATTGAGTAAAACAGACACCCACATGTCACTACATGTCATTGTGCATACTTTTTATTTTTTATACAATTAGAAGTGAGAAATATGATGTGTGCACAACTAAAAGTCCTAGCAGGCATGATGAATCCAGTCTTAGCATGGAAATCGAAACTAAGAATCATAAAATATCAATAAATTTGTGACACAAAGTAAAAAGCACAATAAAATATTATATGCCAACATTGTCTATTTAGTGCAAGATACTAATAATATTTCATAATTTTCAGAGATGAGGGATGTCATGAAGATGCCCTCAAGCAATGTTACTGACTTGAAGATAAGATGGTCAATGCAACTATTTATTTTAAATAGGCTAGGTTTAGGTAATTAAAACAAGTTTGAAAATCACTAGAAACACCACCCCTGTTTATTTTAAATAGAATAAAGTTAGGTAATTAAAAAAGTTTGAAAATCACTAGAAACACCACCCCCACATCATTTTATTTCAAGTTGTACAAAGATAATATTGAATAAAATTATGAGCACTTCCATTTAAATTGACCAAACATTAATAACAAACAAGGTTGATGCTTTTAAAAGCTATATCCATCACCAACTATAAGATAAGAGTTAATGAGATGAGAAAAAGTTTGTCTTGATATAACATGTAAACATCATATTATGTATAACCCATGCATATTTTATCTTATTTTGCATATGTTAATTGCATATCTTCAATCTGGGTAATTTTTTACATTTAAATTGTCAAATATGTAGAAGTTACATTACACTAGCTTAAATCCATACACAAATAAAATATCAAAAATATGGCAAGGGAATGAGTAAGCATTTTCACACTGGTTTCAAATTTCCCCTTGGTTGGTGAAGAACCAATTCAATGCTATTTTTGGTGGAGTATTAAGTTATTAACCGAAGATAAAAAAATGTTAGTCTCTTAAATGAAAAAATGATATTTAGAATGTTATATAGAAGTTACATTTCATGTAGCTATATCTACCTTGACGTAACCATAATATTCCAACTCCATTTTTCTATGTAGAAGTTACATTTCATGTAGCTATAGAAGTTACATTTACATGTTTTAGATAGAAGTTACATTTTACATAGCTATATATAGAATGTTATATAGAAGTTACATTTCATGTAGCTATATCTACCTTGACGTAACTATAATATTCCAACTCAATATTTTTCACACTTTTCAACATTCTAAAGATTTGTCTATTTTAGTGTGGTTATGCAATTAAATAGTTGATATTGTTTAATTCATATCCTATTTGCAACATTTTTAATTCTTAAGTGGGATCTTTGGTAGGTTTTTGTTACTACCGTATATCATGTTTTAAATAGATTTTGTTTTATAATTCACCCAAGAGACTTTAAGAGCAACCTTGAATTGTATGCTTGTTTCCATTATACATCTAACATTTGCAATCTTTTACATGTGAAGAACACAATAGCTCATGTTGAACATGAAAAAAGTACCTCAAAAAATGGGGAATATTAGTTATTCTATTTCCAGAGGGGGATTCATCTAGAGAAGGCAATGACGACTATCATAAATGGCTTTTGTTGGGTTGTGTTTAATGAAATCCCACTAGAATTTGCTACTAAAGTAAATCAAATGATGAATTTGAAGCTTGAAGGTAACGTTGAATAGGTGTTGCAAGGTATCTCTATAACATTGTCTATATACATGATTCTAATGCCATGAGATGGTGTCTCAATAACACTACTATTCAATGACGAGTGCTAGATGTAGATAGCTTTCTCATGTCCTACAGGTAAATTGTATCGTTATATTTCTATGAAATCTTGGAATGTGTTCAAAGTTTGTCTCAGATAGGGAAATATGTATGTACTCTTGAATTTATCTATGTTGTGATAAGATCAAGAATAAATTTGTCACTGCAAATAATTGGGGTCTACCATGTAAGTTTACTTTACTACATGAAATTCTTGGTTGGTTAGATCCCAACCAGTTAGGGTTGAATTTATTTTTGTTGTAATGAGATTAAGAATAAAGTTGTCATTTTAATCACAGAAATCTACCATGTAAGATTTATTCACTACATGAAATTGTTTATTTGTTAGAGCCCAAATTATTAGGATTATAAAGAGACCTCTTTCATGACTATATTTATGAATGCTCTATTCTTGCTCAAAGAATTACATATTACAGAAAGGTGGAAAATAAATGAGATGCAACTGAATAATTTAGGTTTTAAAATGTGTGGAGGGAGTATAAAATCATTTTCAGTTGCATTCAAATATTTTGGAGCACCCACTAAAGTGCTTAATTTTCCTCCTAGTTAATTCCATTTCTACTATACCAATGCTTCTAGAAGTGCTTCTCCAAAGTGATCTCTTAACTATCTTGGAGGGAAAGTGATATTCTTCAATATATTCCGCAAGTTAAAAGCATATCGAATGATTTCCTTTTTGTTTAATTGATACGATAATCACTCGAGCATTTGCTAGGATTTTGAGACCTTTTTCAATGAATTTTGTTTCTTTTGAAAGTTATGTTCTCAATTAAAGAAATTAAAGAAAATGTGAAAATGATGCAATGGAAGGATTTTCTGTTTTAGTGCCTAAGAATGTCTTGCTAATGTGAAAAGCCTGGTATTTTCTTGACTCAAGACTAGTAGCATTTGGCTTCCTAGCATTTTCTTTAATTTCATTTTTGTTGTGTTTATATTTCTATCCTTGAAGTTGGTGATATACTTTGTGTGTAATAGAAAGTATTAACTACTAATCACTCTCAAAGGTGATGGATGACTAACTTTAAATGTCCCTACTTGACACTTTAATATTACATAATCATGTAAAGAAATTATTAACTAATATTAAAGGGAAGATGATTAACGTGCAATGTTTCTTGGCTTGTCATATAATTACTACATTTTGCCCCACCAATAATATATTTGACGCTACTTTTTGGTTGTTACTTGTGGATCTTCCCTTTGGCTCAGAAAAACATCGAGGATAAATGTCCATTGCATTGCCATTGGACATCATCAAAGAGGAATTCACCAAAAGCTGTAGAGGACATGGGAGCAATTGGTACAATGAGTGGATAACCGCTAAAGAAACACCGAGGCACCATAATTTCTTATGTGTTTAGATTCACTTGAAATTAACTAGTCACAAAAAGTACCTTTGTTTTCCGAATATTTTCATGTATACATAAATACTATAAATGTAATTTCATACTAATTATTCAAACTAATAATTATATTATAGTCATAATTTATAGTTAAATAGTATAATATGATTAATATTATAGGACACAACTTTAGGGTCTGATTGTGAGGGGCATTGTGACAATATATGTACACGTCTCATTGTATTAGACAATCATCTCTCAAAGTTTGATATCCATCCAACGAAATGTACTCCCGAAGGCCATTGTGGGATTAAATTTTTTTCTTTCAGTGGAAAAGTGGTGATTTATTTTCTTAGGCCTTAGTGTTCTTCTTCCTTAAGGTTTTGACACTACTCACAGCTAGCACCTTCATTCAACCAAGTGAGGTACTCATCCTGGAAAGTTAAATCATTTTTTCTCCACTATCTAATATGATGTTGGATAAATCTCATGATTCTAAGAATATAGGTCATAATTACTGTGGGCAAAAGAATAACCAAATTTAAGGAACATGACACTTTTAGAACAAGCAATAAGGATATTTTTTACATTGATCTTTTTTTTCCATTTGTTTTCACAAGTTATCTATTGCTTGATATTTTTAACATGTAACTTAGTTGGTATGATTGTGCCTAAGGTTTTGTTGAAGGTTGAATGCTAAGTTCCTAAGGTGTTATTTTCTATGGTGACATTTTATTTTATTTGTTTATATAGCTCATCTAGCCGCATAGTGGCCACTATCAAATGTTGAGGTATATGTCGTATAAATATTTTATAGTCTACTTTATTTTATATTCAATTATTCATCATCCTTCATCTCTTATACTTTGCATTGTATCTTCTTTCATTTTCAAGAGAGGAGCTCAATATTGATGGTAAGAAGCAGTAATTGAAGAAAGAGGAGAAAAATAACACTGGAGTGACAAATGCAAAATGAGAGAGAGAAGAGAATTTGTCTAGTGATACCCTTAGAAACAATATCTTGCATAAGACACACTCATAGAAACTTATGGTCAAGCCTTCAAAGTTGGTAAATTCACTAGCAATGCTTTGGCAACACAGTGATAATGTTTTAAAATGATGAAACAATATTTCATGTGTAAATTGTAGTCCAACCGATATTAAGTTGGAAACTCATATTGTAATACTTGATATTTTATATAATAAAATTTATATGGTTGAAATTATTTTTATTTGCACTTGATATTATTTGCACTTGTAATTAACATATGTAACTTTGTGTTATCATATTAGATAAACATGCACATTGTATGGCATTTTTTTAAAATTTAGTCGCAAAATCATACTAATTAATTTATGTTGATTAATAATGAATACATAAAATCAATCTAAAACTACTAAATTAGTAGTTTATATTAATTAATGATGAACACGAATCAAATGAATATATGACTAAATTAGTCGTTTATAATGATTATGAATGAAATTAAATGAAATGTCTATAAACTACTAAATCAATCGTTTATATAATGAATATGAAAATACCAAAAAAAGATAAATGACTACTATAAATGATAATTATTTTATTAAAATGATGCCTAAATTTTGTATATATATGACTATTAGTAGCTAATTTATAGTATCTTATAACACAACTAAAATTTAGTCATATTTATTTGGTCATTAATTGGTTTCAAATGATGACTAAAATTTGCATATATATGACTATTAGTAGCTAATTTACAATATCTTATAACATGTCCAACATTTTGGTCATATTTCTTTGGTCATTAATTGGTTTTCTCGAGGATTCATATAGTAATATATTTTGTTGTATATTTGGTCATTAATTGTGACAATTAAAGACTAAACCAATGAAAAAATTATGACTAAATATACTGATAGATGGTAAAATTGAGGAAATCAATTAATGACTAAGCTAAAAATGATTAAATGTGTTGAAACTAGCAACAAGAAATTCTAAAAATAGAATTGCTATAAATAGTAGTTCAGCTAGTGTTGATCTTAGCAACAATGGATGGAAAATGGAAGTGCTAAAAATAGCATTCTATAAATAGCATTTCGAGATACCTTCCTATTTTAGTCAGTCCCTAAACTAAAATAGTGAAGTAAAATTCGAATTTGATCTTAACAACTATTTGTAAAATAATTAATTAATTCATCTTGAGTTAATTAGTTAAAGAAAATCAAACATGAAGTCTATGTGGGGACATGCATGAGTTTCTCCATTAATTGAGGAATTTATCCATCAGTTAAAGAGATAAGGATGAGTTGTAATATTGAGTTGTAATTAGTTGGCTCAGTTAACTGAGTCAAGTCCAGTTAGATTAATTCAAACAATTTGTTGAATTAATGTAAGTTTAGTTAGTTAATGCTTGCATGCATGTAACTATTGCACTTCAGATAACTGAGTATTCTCTCATAAATAACTCATGCATGTCAGTTCAGACAAAGACCCAGTTGAGATCAGATGGAGGGGCAGTGTACTATCAGTTGCTAGAATATTCCATTTTGAATATTCCTTGCATGCAGAAGGAATTCTTTCCTTGAGGATTGCGCAGTTACTTCTTCAGGTTTAGTGAGTGTGATGAGGCCAATTCACACATGTGACATCATTGGACACCAAGAAAAAATGCGGAAGGAAATACAAGGCTTAGAGGGCTTGAGGAGGACATATACTATGTCTATTCAGTTTGTGAGCTGTATTGTTTGATTGTAGAGAGAGCAAGATAACTTGAGAGCTGATTCTTTTTGTAACTTGAACAAGATTTCCACTTGTATGATAATACAAAGATTTGGGTTTTAGGCTGAGGCTTCCCCAGGTTATTCTTCTGTGTTATGTTTGATTGATTTCTCATTCTTAGTTATATGTGTTCTCTTGATCTTGCTCAATTCGATTAAACTTCCACAAAGTGTTGTAGAAGTAGATCTTGTATTGTGTTTTAGTATATAGCATAATATGTTGATCTATAGTGGGAATTTCTACATGGTATCGAAGAAAATGTGATCAAGGTAAAGAACAATATACAAGAAGGAGAAGTTCTAAGTTTGTGGTTCCTGAATATAGAAATCGAGTTCTTATCACATCTCAATTTCACCAATGGCGTTCAGTGGTTTAAGACTCGAGTATGCCCTTGATGGCAGCTCGAATTATATAGCTTGGAAGGATCGCATGGAGGCAGTATTAGAGGATAACGGTCTAAAGGACTTCATTGATCAAGAAGTCCCCAAACCGACTGAAGTTACTCAACTGGTAGAACCGAAGAAATGTGTGGCTAGAGCAAGGAGAATCCTCCTGGAGGGAGTTCGAGACCACATTGTCTCGAGCCCCCGTAGGAAGGAGACACCGTTTTCGATGTGGAAAACATTGAAAGATTTATATTAGAACAACAACGATCAGAGGAAGCTAGCGCTAAAAGACAAGCTTTGTAAGATCAAGTGTGAAAAGGGCAACACGATCTCTACATATCTAAACAAGCTCGCCACCTGCAGGGATGAGCTTGGAACTGTAGGGATCATGACCACTGATGATGACATGGTGAGTCTTGCACTACTCGGTCTTCCTAAGAGCTGGCATAGCTACCAAGACTTGGTTAATGGAAGAGAAAAAACTGCCAGATTGGGAATGACTTTGGTCAGATCTGATGCAGGAGGAAATAAGAAGAAGCACCAGAGATGGATCCTCATCAAAGCAATATGATGAAGAAAATCTAGCCTTAGCGAGTAAGGTGAGGAAAGGGAAAGGGAAGGCATCCCATTCCAAATCCAGTTCTTCCCATGGTGGGAGGAAGATTGACAAATCGAAGTGTGATGCTTTCATTGTCATGAAGTGGGCCATTATGCTACAAATTGTCCACAGAAGAAATCCAATAAGGGTTCCTTGAAGGGATCTGATGGTGAGGCACTGGCCTCATAGTTTGAGCTATATTTCTCGCTTATCGAATGCATGGTTTCAGCCATCGTGGGATGTGTGTGGTACCTGGACAGTGGAGCTTCATTCCACATGTCAAGTGATAAGAATATTTTCAGTAACTTGGAGGAGAATGATCTCCAAATGTGGATCGAGATGGGCGATGATGGAAAGTACCATGTTTCAGGTGAAGGTACGGTTGTGTTTGGGAGCATGGAGCTCCCCTCACCCTGACTAATGTAAAGTATGTACTAGGTCTGAAGAAGAATATTGGGTCTGTTGATATGATAGAAGATAAAGGTTATGATGTAGTCTTTAGTAAAGGAAAGGTATTCCTGAGGCATATCGGTACTGGACAAACAAAGCGAATAGGGATTCGAGTCAAGAATCTCTACAAGCTAGAGGTAGATGATTGTGCTGCTTTGAGTTCCAAATCTGAGATGGTACAGAGCTAAGATCTTGGCGAGCTATGGCATAAAAGACTAGGCCACTTGCACCATGGAGCCCTGAAGATCATGCAACAAATTTCTACCGAATTACCCAAGGGAAAACTTGAGCAAACGACTACATGCAAAGGTTGTACCTTGGGTAAGTATGCAAAATCTTCCTTTCCGAATCGAGACAGTAGAGCTGGAGCAATCCTGGAGTGAGTTCACTCAGATTTTTGTGGACCTTTCTCTACAGCCTCCACCGCTAAACAAAGGTACTATGCTATTTTTATTGATGATTTTTCTCGTAGATGCTGGATCTACTTTATGCAAAAGAAGGATCAGACCTTCTTGAGGTTTTGTGAGTTTAAAGCCTTAGCAGAGAAAGAATCTGGAAAGAAAATAAAAGCCTTGCTTAGGGACAATGGTGGAGAGTATGTATCCCAACAGCTTAAAGACTTCTGCGCTGCAGAAGGTATTAAACAGGAATTGACAGCACCCCGTAACCCACAGCAAAATGGGGTGACTGAAAGGAAGAACAGATCAATTGTGGGAGAAGCTAGAGCAATGTTGCATGAACAAAGCCCTACCACTGCATTTGTGGGCTGAGGCATTCAATACAACAGTATACTTGCAAAACAAAAGCCCGCACCGTATATTGGGAATGAAGACACCTATGGAGGCCTATTACAGGAAGCGACCTAATGTAAGTCACTTCTGAATCTTTGGATCATCATTTTACTGTCATGTGACCAAAGATGCCAGGAAGAAGCTAAACCCAATAGCTAAGTTGGGAATACTTGTGGGGTACATGGATACACCCCATAACTATCGGGTGTACCTGCCTTCCACTCAAAGGACAGTGGTACGTAGGGATATAAAGTTCGACGAGTAGAAAGCCATGTGCTTATCACTTGAGAGGGAGCTCAAGTTGCATGCACATGAGGAACCTTCAGTTCCTAATGAGGAGGAGCCTCAAATTGATGCGAAGCAGCTACATGCAAAGGATCTAGGAGTGGGTACATCCACTCATGCTGAGACTTCCAGAGATGGGCGGAAATGCTCAAGGGAAGCTGACAAGTTGATGATGGATGCGCGGGAGAATTTGGGACAACCATATTCTCAGCATAGACAGACGAGGTCACCCGAGCAGTACACTGGGTACATGGCCCTAGTTAGGGATTGTGTAGATACCAAACCTTCTTCATTCAAGTAGGTAGTGTGGCAACCAGTCTGGGTTGATGCAATGGTAGAGGAGTACAACTCTATCATTCAAAATAGTGTGTGGGATGTTGTCCCAAGACCTCAGGGTAAGTCAGTGGTGAGTTCCAGATGGCTTTATAAGGCAAAGTAGGCAGCTGATGTTAGTGTTGGGAAACATAAGACAAGGTTTGTTACTTGGGGTTTCTCACAGGTCGAGGGGATCGACTACAATGAGAATTTTGCTCCCGTAACAAGGTACTCATCGATTAAAATGATATTGGCACTATCAGCTCAGATGGGGTGGAAGATCCACCAGATGGATGTGAAGACAACATTCCTTAATGGGAAGATTGAAGAGGAGGTGTACATTGAGTAGCTAGAAGGTTTCGAAACCTTTGATCATGAGTCACATGTATGCAGACTCAAGAGGGCTCTGTATGGGCTAAAGCAAGCACCCCACGCTTGGTACACTAGGATCGACAGTTATTTCACTAGTTTGGGCTTCACCATGAGTGGAACAGATGTGAACCTTTACCACATCATGGTAGAAGGTAAACCATTGATCATTTTTCTTTATGTCGATTATCTGATTTTGACAGGTGATGATCAACTGATACAGTCTTGCAAGGAGGACCTTGTAAGAGATTTCGAGATGAAGGACATGGGCCTGATGCAATACTTTCTAGGCATGGAGGTGTGGCAGAAAGATGGGGAAGTATTTTTGTCTCAAGGCAAGTATGCCAACGAGATACTCAGGCACTTTAACATGGAGAAGTGCAAGCCCATGCAGACTCCTCTAGCTGGGAGCTGGAGGAAGGAGGATGCTACTTCAGGTGAGGTAGTAGTTACTATTGTTTATCGGCAACTAGTGGGTTCACTTATGTATCTGGTGAAAGCATGACTTGAGTAATGCTTTGCGGTGAACTAGCTGAGTCAAGCTATGGTTCAGCCTACCAAGCTGTTTTGGAAGGCAGCAAAGCATGTGTTGAGATACCTTAGAGGCACATCTCAATTCGGATTGTGGTACAGACGGATAGAGGGAGTGAAGCTTTAAGGCTTCACAGATGCGGATTGGGCAGGGAGTCCATAAAACTAGAATAGAACTTATGGAGGAATCTTCAACCTTGGTTCAGCTACAGTTTCTTGGTACAATAGGAAACAGAGATTAGTTGAACTTAGCTCAGCAGAGGCTGAATACATGGCTGCTAGTCAGGCTGCATGTGAGGCCATTTGGATGCAAAAGATTCTAGTGGGATTGTTTGGTCAGATGATGGATCCTACAATGATCTACTGCGATAACCAGAGTTGTATCAAACTCTTAGAGAATCCAGTTTTTCATGACAGGTCCAAGCACTTTGATATCTGGTATCACCATCTTCAATACTATGTGGTCAAGAGGATCATGTTGTTGCTGTATGTTTCGATTGAGGAACAAGATGTAGATATTTTGACTAAGGCATTGTCAAAATGCAAGTTCAAGTTCCATAGAGACATGATTGGGGTTACTGATAATCCCTTTCTTGTTGAGAGGGAGTGTTGAAAATAGCAACAAGAAATGCTAAAAATAGAATTGTTAAAAATATCACTGCTATAAATAGCAGTTCAGCCAGTGTTGATCTTAGAAAAAATGGATGGAAAAATGGAAGTGCTAAAAATAGAATTCTATAAATAGCATTTTGGGATACCTTCCTATTTTAGTCTATCCCTAAACTAAAATAGTGAAGTAAAATTCGAATTTGATCTTAGTAGTTGTTTGTAAAATAATAAATTAATTCATCTCGAGTTAATTAGTTAAGGAAAATCAAACATGAAGTCTATGTGGGGACATGCAACAGTTTCTCCATTAATTGAGGAATTTATCCATCAGTTAAAGAGATAAGGATGAGTTGTAATAGTGAGCTGTAATTAGTTGGCTCAGTTAACTGAGTCAAGTCCAGCTAGATTAATTCAAACAGTTTGTTGAATTAATGTAAGTTTAGTTAGTTAATGCTTGCATGCATGTAACTACTACACTTTAGATAACTGATTATTCTCTCATAAATAACTCATGCATGTCAGTTCAGACAGAGACACAGTTGAGATCAGATGGAGGGGAAGTGTACTATCATTTGCTAAAATATTCCATTATGAATATTCCTTGCATGTAGAAGGAATTATTTCCTTGAGGATTGTGCAGTTACTTCTTCAGGTTTAGTGAGTGGGATGAGGCCAATTCACACATGTGACATCATTGGACCCCAAGAAAAACTTCACAAGGAAATACGAGGCTTGGAGGGTTTGAGGAGGACATATACTATGTCTATTCAGTCTATGAGCTGTATTGTCTGATTGCAGAGAGAGCGGGATAGCTTGAGAGCTGATTCTTTTTGTAACCTGAACAAGATTTCCACTTGTATGATAATACAGAGATTGGGGTTTTAGGCTGAGGCTTTCCCTGGGTTATTTCTTCTGTGTTATGTGTGATTGATTTCTCATTCTCAATTATATGTGTTCTCTTGATCTTGCTCAATTCGATTAAGCTTCCGCAAAGTGTTGTAGAAGTAGATATTGTATTGTGTTTTAGTATATTGCATAATTTGTTGATCTACAGTAGGAATTTCTACAAAAAGTTTGTCACGTTATAAGATAATGTAAATTAGCTACTATTGGTCACTGACTGAAAAATGGTCATTTATCTGCGAATTTTAGTTGTTTTTTTAGTAACTAATTAGTCGTTTTGTAGTAGTGCGCGATTGTCCTATTCATCCTTTCTGATACACCATTTTCCTATGGTGTTCTTGGAACTGTCTTCTCTTTGTGAATTCCATGTTATGAACAATAGTTATCAAACTTTTTGTTGCAGTATTCACCTCCATTATCTGATCTAAGACACTTCAACTTCTTTCCTGTCTCATTCTCAACCAAATCTTTCCATTTCTTAAAAGTATCAAATACATCAGATTTATTCAAAATACAATAAATCTAGGCTTTTCTAGTTGAATCAATAATAAAAGTAACATAATAGCAAGAGCCACCAAGAGATGATAACTGAGTCTCCATACATATGTATGCACAAGCTCTAATTTTTCTCTCTTCTTTTGCTTCCCATATTTGATAAATTTGACTCTCTTCTATTTTTCGTTAACACAATTCTCAAAAAAATACAAATCAACATGCTTCAAACATGACAAAAAAATTCTTAAGTGAAGAATCAACATCCCTTTCACACTCATGTGTCTGAAGCTATGATTCCACAACGTCATATCTTCTCCTATGGAGGTCAAAGCATTAAAAAAATTAGAAATACCATTTCATAAATACAATGTACCAACCTTTTCTCCTTTTGTTATTATCAGGGCTCCTTTAGTAACCTTCCAGGTCTTGCCTGCGAATGTAGTTACACAACCTTCACCACCTAACTACCCTATTGAAATTATATTTTTCTATATATCTGGAACATGCCTTACCTCATTCAATAACCATTGGTTTCCATTCTGTTTCTTTATGAAAACCTTACCAATTCTAACGATTTTACAGGGTTTATCATCACCCAAATGAACATGTCCAAATCTCTTTGAACATAGTCATGAAAATGTTTCCTATCAGGTGTGGTATGGAGTGAGGCCCCTGAATCTACCACCTAGGCATCAATAATATTCTCTAATGAAATAATCAAAGCATCTTACACCACATCACCTATCACATTGGCTTCATGATTGTTCTCTTGATGTCCATGTCCTTCTCATCCTCTTTGAGATTTGCAGTCTTTCTTTAGGTGTCCTTTATTCCCACATTTACAACACACTATCCCTAATCTAGAATTGGATCTGCCTTTTCTTAACTTACTCTGATTTCTTGGACTCTGTCCTCTTTCCATTTTTATTCCCGTAGTCTTTTCAGTCAAATCATTATCTGATGTTTCACCTGAGCTTTTCTGTCACATTTCCTTGCTAAGGATAACACCAAAAACATCATCAAAATTTAAAGCATTAGATCCATAGATAGAGTTATTGATAGCCATAACTAAGACATTCCAACTTTCTGGCAATGAGTACAGAAACAACAAAGCCCTATATTCATCATCAAAATTTACCCTACATAACTGACCGGTAACCATGTTAAATTCATTTAAATGATCAGCAACAGATCCACCTTCTAACATATTCGTATTAAATAGACTCTTCATAATAAATACCTTATTTGAGGCTGAGGGTTTTTGATATAGTTTTATCAATATCGTCATTAAACCTTTTGTTGTCATTTCCTTTGAAATGTTGAATGTCATTGACGCTTCCAGACACATCCGTATTGTTCATAGTGCCTTTCTATTGAGAACCTCCCATTGTGTATTCGTGATACTCGTCGACATATTTGTTTTTCTGCTCAATGGTAGGTACATACCTTCTGATACAAATAATCTTCCATCTGCATCTTCCATAGCTGATAGTTTTGGCTATTAAATTTCTTGACCCTAAACCTACCATCTTCTACCATTACTCCCACTCGAACCAGGAACCCTTCTCTCCTATAAGTTTATTAGACAAATACACCTTTTTCTCTAATACGAGTTGTTAGAAATTAATTAACGGAGAAATGAAATACAAAAAATATTGCGGAAACAAAAATATAGAAACGCATAAAAAAAAAGAGACACAGATATACGTGATTCACCCAATTTAGGCTACGTCCACAGAGAAACAAATAGTCAGTGCTTTTATGTTATTCAACGAAATGAAGAGATAAAACCTACATCAAATTCGATGTAATTTTCTCTTCACTTTCACACAACGTCCTCCTCCTCTCTCTCTCTCTCACTCTCTCTCTCATAGAATAATAATATACATTCGTGATACAATTCCCTCAGATAAACTGAGGCTTTCCTTCTAGGGAAAAAAACACTAAATTAACATAACTTATACTGTCAGATCATTTGCCTAAAGTATGTCCCCCCTAGACTCCCCCTGACGGCAATTAAACGGGCAATGTTGACGCCTCGTTAAGAATAGGAATCCAATACCACTTAAAAAAAAAACCTTTGAACAATCAAGAAAATAATCAGGCTCCACACCCAACAGGACAAAACAATTATGGACACATCTAAAAAGTCAACTTCTATATATGGTTGTAACTCTCTCCTTTTTTTATTAATACAAAAAGCACTATGTTTTCCTATACTTGTGTAATATTGATGCTCATATATTTTCATGCCATGTTGACTCATTGATTAGAGATATTGGATTATGTTATGTGGATATTGTAGTTATCTTGCTTGTTTTAGTCATTGTTCCAGGTTCCATTTATAGCACGTGGAGCTAGAGTTTGAGCTTACAAGAAAAGAGAAGAGGACTTACTCTAGATTCCAAGTATGTCCCTTTTTGTATTCTAATCTCTCTATGGAAAACATAGATCGTTTTATACTTTGTTGTTCCAGATCAGACCACTAGATCTAGGGAGTTCATTTTTGTCCACATAAGTGAATTTTTCATATAACAGGAATCATGACCTAGTGGAACCTTGCTTGAATGATAACATTTCAAACTTTGATTTATCCTCATTCCTTATGAGTTATACTAAGTTCCATACACCATTAGAAATTTCTTGGGGAGGACTATCCAACCAAAGTACTTTTCATGTTATTGTGAGTAAGTCACCTACAGACAAAATGCCTTCAAAGTAGGTTACTCAACAGTAATGAAGGAATTATAGGATTAGCACATTATTAATAGAAACAACCAAGACATCGATAACATCATAAGCCTCATGCATGAAAACACCAATAAGCTTCCCTTGAACTTGACATTACTTGACATCAATGACTTAGACATGACATCAATTACAAAAACTATCGACATGTTGAAAACATGTTAAGAGGAATGAGAAATTACTATTTGGAAATCCTGTAAGAGTTATCAAATTACAAAATCATCTAAGTACTATGTGCACAAATTTGTATTTAAGTAAATATGCATTGGTATGGCGATTTTCATTGAGGATAGTGTAAAAACTCCGATCTTTAATCCCCATGTTACAAATGTATCTTATAGATATGATGCACAACCATACTCAAAGCATTGTAATATGTAAATGATGTACATTAAAAAAGCAAGAATAAAACACATCTTTTAACTTTAGGCTGATAAGGATATAGACATGGATGATAATTTTACACAAGTGAGGGGGGTACATGGGGATCCAAGGTGGAGATCACACATGTTTATTAATCTCAAACCACCTTTCTATATTATATTTGTATAGAAAATTTTCTTCCTTTATGAATATCCAAAAAACTCAAATGCATGTGGGAGGTTTAGTGGGAAAATTTATATCACATAGTTATTGAGAACATATGACAAAGTAAAAAAGAATTGGGGGATGTGAAAGTTAAACATGCATGGGATAAACAAAAATTTGAATAGGGAGAGAGGAAATATTTATTACTAGAGGAAAGGAGGAAAAAGAAGTTCTAGAGTTACAAAATTGGAGGCATCCATAGGAAGTGTTGAAGATATCATGTCAAAGTTGGAAAGTGAATGAAAACGTAGGTTGTAAAGCCTATAAGTGGATTTATATTCAGAAATTTACCAAGTAACAAGTGAGTTGTTGTTGTGATCTTTTCATAATGATTTTAAAAATCCTGGAGTCTGTAATAGAGAGAATTCCTAGCCAACCTATGTTAGATCCCTAGAGAGAAGTTGGATAACCTAAGGAAGTATAGGGAAAAGAAGGGTATCATATTCCTTTAGTTGTGTAGATTGAGAGGAAAAATAGATGTTGGATTAGAATGGCTAAAAAGAAGTACCTTGATATGAGGGAACAATAGGGATCCTCTGGAGCCACTTTTTCTTGTTGACTCATAACCAAGGTTTGGGGGTGTCTTGCCATTAAGAGAATTGTTGGGTCAAATGTCCTACGTCTACACTTAGTTGTAGATTGGTTCACAAAGTGATGCAGGAGCATCTAGTTAAGGGAGGTCATGGCTGGGGTATTTGTCTCTGCAGACAGAAGAAGTTTCAGTTAGTTTTTTTTAATTTTCATTTAATATTCTAGTTAATAGCATTTAGGACCTTATGTTAAGTTTAAGGCTATCTCATCCCACTATTTGTTTTGGTTTACGTTCTTCTTATTTTTATTTAAAAGTTAATTTTTGAATACAGTTAAGAAAGAATAGTTATCAGTTATCAAGGAATAACTAAATGGAACTACCGACAGTTCCATAACTGTACAATGATCTATACAAAAAAAGAAGAAAATAACTACTGTAATGATCCATCATAGTACATAATAAACAGAAGTATACAATCATTTTGAAAGCACGAGAGAATCTGAGTCCATGTCCATTGCAACATAAAATTATTTTCTTCCTATCTAAATAATTAAATTGAGTTCGTTTCATAATAGTTTCCAAGAACAAGAAATTAATTTCATTTCCTAACAACACAGAGAACAAGTAATTATTGACAGAGGCTTGTCAAATTCCATCAATTGACAGAGAGGGTTTTGCAAAATAAATAAAAATAGTCACAGCAAGGAAGCAACGAGCATCTATAGGTACCAAGCATCTAACTATTTCTTTCTTTTCAAAGTCTGTTATATATATATATATATATTATATATATATATAATATATATATAGAGAGAGAGAGAGGGAGAGAGAGAGAGAGACGAGAGAGAGAAGGAGAGAAGCTTATCAAAATGTTACAGTCAAGTTATAAACAATGTTACAAATCAACTGCAAGATCGAACAATGAGATAGTGGTCCAAAACCCCAAGACTATAATTTAACCAAAGACCCAATATAAGTTACAGGTTCATCATAGCCTGAAGGCATAATTATACAGTGCCGGAAGGCGGCGAGGCTGAAGCCCTAAGACCCTTAATTATAGACCCAATGGAAATGATAAACAACAAAAATCTTGAGATAGGTAAATAAGAGGAGTAACATGGCATGACCCTACCTGTTACGGTGTACAAGTATTGGGACAAGAGACCAGTGACCATAGAGGCTCGACTTCCACCTACAATGACCACAAAATAGGCCATCAACAATCAAGTAAAGAAACCCTAAATGAATTGAAAAGCAAAGATGAGGGTTAGTAGAGTATCTACTCACCAGAGGAGCCAAGCTCGTGTAGGAAGAGAAGCCATGAACCAGGTCACAGTCTCCAGAGAAACCCTTGCTCAGAAGGAGCAAAAACAATTAATACCAACAGCAAAATGAAACAGAACTGTAAATCATAGACAAAGGTCTTACCTTTGTGAAATTGTCAAACAAGAGTTGAGAGTTGGGTCATCCCATGACCATGGCTTGAAAAACCCAAGCCATACAACCACAGAGACGAGAAAGCCAACACACAGTCGAGACCCACAACCACAGGAGTGGAGTTCATAACCAGGGTTCATAGATAGCTACCCTCATAGAGCGCCATCAAACCCTCATATATTGCAAATAGAACTAGTGACAGAGAACCCTCTCGACAAATCAACAGAGTGCCAGAGAAAGTGACCGTATGAGTGAGGTTAGGGTTTTGAGAGTAAGGTGTAAAGGCGAGAGAAGTGGAGCCTGAGGACAGGACAACTATCCTCACCACATTAAAATCCACTACCATATCATTAAACACATCATCAATGCATTCAACTGCCAAAAATATCAACCATAATCATATATTAATTATTGACCGTAAGACATCAGGGCTAGTCCCATCAATTTTTGGTATCAGAGTAGGTTAGAGTTAATTAGTTTTTTTTTTTTACAAAATGGAAGTCGGAAGAAGAGGTCGTGGCAGAGCTATTCGAAGGGTAGTAGATGAAGGATTGAGAGAAGATATTAGGATCTTGAATGCCCATTTGGCAGCAGTAGAAGCAAGAAGGAGAAGGGATCTGGAATGGGGAGATGATAGTGAGGAAGAAGCTACAGTTACGACAGATGGATCAGATGAGGAAGGACCTAAAATCAAATTATTAAGGTTAGTTTTATTGACTAACAGTAAGCCAAAGCCTAAGATTTCAAACTATGATGGAAGTTTGTCCACTGAAGTGTTGTTGGACTGGATCGGTGAGTTAGACAAATACTTTGAATGTGAGGAGATTAATGAAGATAGGAAAGTTAAATTCGTTGCAACGAAGTTGAAAGGACATTTGGCCTTATGGTGGGACAGTGTCCAAGTAGAGAGGAGAAGATTAAATAAGCTACCCATTAAAAAGTGGACCAGAATGGTCGCCAAAACAAAGGGTAAGTTTTTGCCCAAATATTACCAGATTGCTCTGTATCGGCAGGTGCAGAATTTGAAGCAGAGAGGAATGGCAGTGAAAGAATATACCGAAGAATTTTATCAGGTGAATCTGAAAGCTGGTTACATTGAAGACACCCCAGAAAAGATAGAAAGGTTTGTGAATGGCATAAGGCTGGAGATATTATATGAGATAAGTATTCTTTCTCCAAAAACCATAGAGGAAGCATATCGGAGTGCCTTAAAGGCAGAAGAAAATATCACAAGGAAGAAAAATGCCAGAGGAGGACGTGGATCTGGCAGAGGGAAAGGAAAATCCTTTGGCAGAGGAAGGACTGCCAACAACAGTGAAGAAGGCAACAGTTCAAAGACCTCAAGGACAGCAAAAAAGGAAGGTAGCACTAGGAGAGGAAGGCCATACCAGAGAGGAAAGGGTAATGGCAGAGGCAAAGGAGCTATCTACCAGTGTTACAAGTGCCACAAGTGGGGGCACAGATCCTTTGAGTGTCGTGAAGGTGAACAGGCTGGACAAAGAGGAGCATATGTTGCTCAAACAGAGGAAGTAGAGGCACCACCCCAAGAGGTAGAGAATGTACCAGAAATAGGAGAGGCCTTAGTCTTGAATAAGGCACTGCTAAAACTGACAAAGGAGACAATTGAACAAACCCAAAGAAAGGCATTATTCTGGACCATGTGCAAGTCACATGGAAAATGCTACAAACTAATTATAGGTAGTGGAAGCATTGATAATCTGGTTGCAACAGAGATGGTGGAGAAATTGGGTTTGAAAAGGTTGAAGCACCCAACTCCCTATAAGGTGTCTTGGTTACAGAAAGGTCACCAACTGCTAGTTGATGAGCAGTGTGAGGTGGAATTACATATTGGCAAGTATAGGGACAAAGTGATTTATGATGTCATGCCCATGGACATGTGTCATATTCTGCTAGGTAGACCCTGGTAGTATGATGAAAAGTTGTTCATGACAAAAAAACAAACTGTTACAAATTTGTCAAGGACGGAATTAAGCATACACTAGTACCCATCAAGGAAGAAGAAACAATAAAAACTAGTGGGACAAAAGTGCTGCTAATGGGGAAGAAATAGTTTTTAAAACAGATTGAAGATAATGAGATAAAGTATGTCATTGTAAGGAGGCCAAGAGTAGTGTTGTTGCACACTAAATTTTTTAACTTACCTGAAGAAATCTAGGATTTGTTGTAGGAATTCAACGACATTGTGGTGGATGATTTACCAGATAAGTTACCACCAAAGCAGAGTATCAGCCATCACATAGATTTCATTCCCGAAGCTAGTTTACCAAACAAAGCTGCTTACTAAATGAGTCCTAAGGAAAACGAAGAGATTAGGAAGCAGGTACAGGAATTGTTGGACAAAGGATTGATACGGGAAAGTTTAAGTCCCTGTGTAGTTCCGCAGTTTTAGCTCCCAAGAAAGGAGGCGAGTGGTGGATGTGTACATATTTGAGAGAAATAAATAAAATTACTATCAGGTACAGGTTTCCATTGCCAAGAATGGATGACATGATGGACTGCTTGAGTGGAGCAACATATTTTTCGAAGATAGATCTGAAGAGCGGATACCACCAGATTAGAATAAGAGAAGGGGACGAATGGAAAACAGCTTTCAAAACCAATGAAGGCCTGTATAAATGGCTAGTGATACCATTTGGGTTGAGTAACACCCCTAGAACTTTCATGTGCCTAATGAACGAGATGTTGAAGGAATTCATTGGGAAATTCGTAATTGTGTATCTTGACGATATATTGATTTTCAGCAAGACCAAGGAAGAACATTTTTGACACGTTAGATATGTTCTAGAGAAGTTGCAGCAAAATAAATTGTTGATAAATTTAAAAAAATGTTCTTTCTATTAGAAGGAGTTAGTCTATTTAGGGTTTTTGATTGTAGAAAATGAGCTGAAAATGGACCCAGAAAAATTTGCAGCTATACTTAGTTGGTCATCCCCTAAGAGTCTGTTTGAAATTCAAAGTTTTCATGGGTTAGCAAGTTTCTATCGCAAGTTTATAAAGAATTTTAGTGGGATATGCACACCCATGTTGGATACCATAAAAAAGGAAAGTCAGCCTTTCCATTGGAATGAAGCTACAGAGAAGAGTTTCCAGATATTAAAGAAGAAGATCACTGAAAGGCCAATTTTGACTTTTCCATGTTCGTTGTGATGCCAGTGGTACAACCATTGGAGCCGTACTCAACCAGGAAGACAAACCAGTAGCTTATTTCAGTGAAAAATTAAATGAAAGCAGGAAAAAATACATGTCTTATGATAAGGATTTTTATCTCTTCGTCCAAGCATTGAAGCATTGGAGACATTATTTGTTGGGTAATGAGTTTGTCATGTTTTCTAATAACTCTGCGTTATAGTATGTTATGAAGCAGCAAAAACTGAATCATAAACATGCAAAATGGGTTGAGTACTTGCAGAGTTTTACATTCATATTGAAGCATATCAGTGGTCAAGCCAACAAGGTAGCAGATGCACTAAGAAGAAGAGTTTTACTCTTGCAGGAGACCACGATAGAAGTGTTGGGTTTTGAACACCTGAAGGACTTGTATCAAAGAAATGAAAATTTCAAGGAGGCTTATGAAGCCTACCAAAATCCCTTATTGAGGAATAATAGTCCATGGCTGGAGTATAACTTACAGGAGGAGATGATATTCAAGGGAGGACAACTATGTATTCCAGAATGTTCGATAAGGGAGAAAATCATCTAGGAAGAACATAGTGGAGGTCTAGCTAGACATTTCAGCATTGATAAGACCTTGGATCAGCTCAGTTATTTCTATTATTGGTCGAAGATGTGAAGAGACGTGCAACGATATGTGACCAGGTGTAAGATATGTCAGCTAGCGAAAGGGCACAGTCAGAACATGGAGTTGTATACACCCTTGCCTATTCCAAACAGACCATGGGACTTAGTCAGTCTGGACTTTGTCCTGGGTCTACCCAAAACAAAGCGGGGTTTTGACTCCATCATGGTGGTGGTGGACCGATTCTCCAAAATGGCACATTTCATCCCTTGTGGGAAAACCAGTGATGCCACTCATGTAGCACACTTGTTTTTCACTGAAATTGTTGGACTGCATCGCCTGCCCAAGTCCATTGCTTCCGACAGGGATGTGAAATTCACAGGACATTTCTAGTGCAACTTGTGGAAAAAGTTGGATACAAAGTTAAATTTGAGCTCCGCTTATCACCCACAGACTGATGGGTAGACGAAGGTGGTGAACAAGAGCTTACGAAACCTGCTACGAAGTCTAATTGGGGAAAATTCACGAATGTGGGATCATGTACTTGCCCAAGCGGAATTTGCTTACAGCGATTCACCAAATCAAAGCACAGGAAGTAGTTCTTTTCAGATCTTGTATGGAATGCATCCCCGAGGAGTGCATGAGTTATGAGATTTGGGACAGTTAGAAAGAAGAAGTGCTGATGGGGAAGATTTTTCAAGAACAATTAACAACCTACATGAGCAAGTGAAGTCAAAATTACAAAACAACAGTAAAAGGTACAAACAGAAAGAATATTTGAAATTATGGGAGGTACAATTTAATGTAGGGGATCAAGTTCTAGCACATCTGTGCAAAGAAAGATTCCCTAAGGGTGAATATAATAAGTTGAAATTTAAGAAAATTTGACCTTGAAAAATTCTGCGTAAGTTTTTTGCAAATGCCTATGAGCTATAATTGCCTCCAGGCATAGGAATATCACCCATATTTAATGTGGCAGGTTTGTTCCCATACACTGCCAGTCCTGAAGGGGATAGTTCGGCATAGCCAAAACGGGATACCCAGGAAGAGATTAGTTCATGGATGAGACAAATGCCTTCAGCTCAGCCACTTGAAATCGAAGGAATCCTCGATACACAGGTGGACAGGCGGACTTGAAGAAAGGAGTACCTACAATACCTCATCAAGTGGAATAATTTCCCTATTGAGGATAGTTCGTGGCTTGACGCAGGACAGATACAATGAATAGGGTATTCTATTGAGGAGCTCATTGACTGGAGCCATGAATTTTCATCTACCCCGGAAGCCTAATGCAAGAGCATCCAGCTAAGGGAGGTCATGGCTAGAGTATTTTTCTTTGCAGACAGAAGAAGTTTCGGTTAAATTTTTTTAATTTTCATTTAATATTCTAGTTAATAGCATTTAGGACCTTATGTTAAGTTTAAGGTTGTCTCACCCCACTATTTGTTCTTGTTTACATTCTTTTTATTTTTGTTTAAAAGTTACTTTTTGCATAGAGTCAAGAAAGAACAGTTATCAGTTATCAAGGAATAACTAAATGTAACTACTGATAGTTCCATAATTGTATAGTGATCTATACAAAAAAGAAGAAAACAACTACTATAATGATCCATCATAGTACGGAATAAACAGAAGTATACAATCATTTTGAAAGCAAGAGAAAATCTGAGTCCATGCCCATTGCAGCATAAAATTATTTTCTTCCTATCTAAATAATTAAATTGAGTTCATTTCATAACAGTTGCCGAGAACAAGGAACTGAGTTCATTTCCTAATAGCATAGAGAACAAGTAATTATTGACAGAGGCTAGTCAAATTCCATCAATTGACAGAGAGGATTTTGTAGAAGAAACAAACACAGTCACAATAAGAAAGCAACCAGCATCTACAGGTACCAAGCATCTAACTATTTCTTTCTTTTCAAAGTCTGTGTGTATATATATATATATATATATATATATAAAGGTATCAAAATTTACAGTCCAAGTTATAGACAGAGTTCCAAACCAACTACGAGACCGAATAGTGAGATAGTGGTCCAAAACACCTAGACTATAACTTAACCAAAGACCCAATATAAGTTACAGGTTCATGATAGCCCAAAAGCATAATTATACAGTGCTAGAAGACAACAAGGCCTAAACTCTAAGACCCTCGATTATAGACCCAATGGAAATGACAAATAGCAAAAAGCTCGAGACAGGCAAACAAGAGAAGTGACGTGGCACGACCCTACCCATTAAAATGTATAAGTATCAGGACAAGAAATCAACGACCGGAGAGGCTCGACATCCATCTGTAGTGACCACAAAACAGGCCATCAGCAACCAGGTAAAGAAACCCTAAACGAATTGAAAAGCAGAGACGAGGGTTAGCAGAGTATCTACTCACCAAAGGAGCCAAACTCGTGCAGGAAGAGAAGTCGTGGACCAGGTCACAGTCACCAGAGCAACCCCTACTCACAAGGAGCGAAAATAATTAATACCAACAACAAAATGAAATAGAACTGTAAATCATAGATAGAGGTATTACCTTTGTTAAATTGTCGAACAGGGGTTGAGAGCTAGGTCACCCCGTGACGATGGCCTAAAAAACCCAAGCCATACAACCACAGAGACGAGAAAGCCAACGAATAGCCGAGACCCACAGCGACAGGAGCGGAGTACATAACCAGGGTTTGCAAATGGCTACCCTCATGGAGCGCCATCAAACCCTCATAGTTTGCAAACAGAACCAATGATAGAGAACCCTCTCGACGGAGCAACAGAGTGCCAGAGCAAGTGATCGAATGAGTGAGGTTAGGGTTTCGAGAGTAAGGTGTAGAGGTAGGAGAAGCGGAGCTTGAGGACATGACAACTGTCCTCACCACATTAAAAGTCAGTATCATATCATTAAACACGTCATCAATGCAATCAACTGCCAAAAATATCAACCATAATCATATATTAATTATTGACCATAAGACATCAGGGCTGGTCCCATCACAAAGATAATTGCCTTATTTATTGAGCTTATATGTTTAAGGGATGGGTTTTATTGTTAACCATTTTACTTCATATTTTGAATATTTAACATGTTGTTTTATACATAAAATGGAATACACTCATGAACTTTTTAGATTTCTTATCACATAAATGGATGGTTTGTCATATTGCATGCATTTGGTTTAATGGGTATAATGATTTATTAATTTACGACAACCATGTTAATAATATTAATGTATCTTTGATAATGGCAAGTCCATAAAATTTTTCGTACAATATAATTCAAAACTAAATTGATCAACATATATGAACAAATTAATAATGTTAATGTGGTTGTTATTAATATTAATACAAATAAATAACAACTTTTACTAGTTATTAATTTCGTCATTAACATTTCTACATACATTAATACTTGTACATACATAATATTTTCTTTATAATAAATGTTAAATATAAGATTATATATAAGATTATTCACACATATAAACACATCAATAATATAAATATGATTTATATTAGTATTTAATTAATCAACACATTAATAATGTTAATATGGTTGTTACTATTATTAATCCAAATAAAATAAACAACTTGATTAATTATTAATTTATTTATCAAACTTTTCTAAATACATTGATATTTACATAATATTTTCTTTTATAATAAATGTTAAAATATTAAAAGTATCACGAACACATTAATAATATTAATATAATTTATACTAGTGTTTAATGTGAATAATCAATTTTTTTTTTACTAATATTAAAATAATTATTATTAATATTAATATAAATAATTAACATTTTTTCAATAATTTAATAATAAATTAATAATATCATTAAATTACTAATAGTCAAGTAACTTATGATCGAGTTGTCATTGAAAAGGCACATCATACGACTACTCTTTGATTCTTTTTTTATTTATTTTTCCTCCGGACAATAGACATCAAACTAAAGGCTTATGTGTGGTTTGTTGAAGGCACTTTAGGAGTTAAGACAACAATGGACTTTTGCATAGGTTAAAAATTGGTTTTCCCATTTTGTCTAAAGTTTTACACATTGTTTTTGAATCAATAAATTGGAAATGGGAAAATAATTAATTTAGATTTATATTTTTAAAATGTATATATTTTTAATAATAAGAAAATAATATCAAAAAAAATTAAAAACAATTAATTTACAAAAATAATATTTAAATATTAATTTATAGTACCTCGGATGCAAATGGTAGATAAACATTTATGGCAGGTGCACTACTGAACAAGCAAGTGGCTGAACCACATGGTAACCTGCGCTTTCCCCTATGAGAATTTAAGGCAGGCCACTGCCCCTCAACTGGCATTATCATTCCGTGGTGAGGATCGAGACATCCCCTACATTTATAAAAATATGGAGTTTAACCCTATGCAAGTCCCATTCAGCCTCTAAGTTGTTCTTGCCACCTTGCAGCAGCAGAGCCTAACCTTCGCACCGCAATGGGTAGACATTGCAAAATCCTCTGTTGTGTCAACCTGGAAATGGTCTTCACTTCTCTCAGTCCATACATTATGCCTTGCAAATTGAGGCTTCGGCCCTTGTCTCTGGCTCGGTCTTGCTCCGCGTCTCCTTCTTTTCCCTTCAGGTGTCCTTTCTTCCCGCGTTTCCAACACTGAGGTTTGCGAGGAAGTGGAAATACAGAGGAATTTATTGAAAATATAAGGACTAAGTGACCCCTTTCTCTCTCCTCCAATAGGACACATGGAAGTAGGTGATTGGCCCTAAGAAGCTAACAAGGAAGATGATGTCAGCATGACATGGTTGTATAGAGGAAACATGGTCGTTAGATTCAACACTTTGGGTGGCCTAATGGGGAAAATCCATGTGACACGTGTCACCACTAAGGAAGCGCCATGTGGAGTTGATGACATCAACATGATATCATCTCAAAGGGCAAAATTTCCGAGGTTGGAGTTTTCGTAACTCCTGTCTAATTATTTTATGGGAAAATTCTCACATGATGCCTAGGAACTCTAATGTTGTTTAGCACTTGGTGGTGGAGATCCAAGAAATCCAAAGGCAGAAGAGAAAATACATAAGGAGATAGACCCCCATTAGGAGCCTAAAGGCTTGGCACTTAGGTACTATACCGGTCGTCATAAGCAGCGGTCCTATGGCAGAAAAGAGGTTGAGTGCTAGTGTAAGAGGAGCTAAAGGCAACATAATCTCGTAATGTCATAATGTCATAATATCATTTTAATGAAAAGTTACGATAAGTTGTGGCTCAGAAATTGCACTATGGTGTAAAAGCTTCGAAATGGCAGAACAAGGGTGTATGGCAGATGGATGAGTCAGCAATAAGGACCACGATTGCACAAAGGAGTTGGTCAATGGAGAAAATGGCAATGAGGACCAAGATGTGCATAAAAGAGTGTTGACGCATGTATGGAAGTTAAAAAAAAGTCATCCCTGATCTTCTCGTGCACATCTTAGTGAATTAAATGAAGTGCAGAGAAGCCATCCTAAAGTACGGTCAAGTTGTGTGAGCCATAAATAAGCATGGACAGTACCTGGTTGAAATGTACAGGTGGACTGAGAATTAATTCTCAGTATGGAGATCACTCAGATGCCCATTCTCAGTGGTTAATGAGGTAGCGGTGGCTAAGTCAGACGCAACAACAGGATGGAGAGCCGTGCAGGAGTACACACTCAAAACAAAGGAGCAAATTTGACTAATGCAAGGTAAAGAAACATAGTCATGAGAGAGAAGTGCAGAGAGATTTGTAGGTGTAACTGCATTGTTGTGTGAGGCCAAGCGATCATATTTTGCAAGGAAAGGCTAAGAGTGCCTTAGAATAAAGAGACCCCAAGAGAGTCAGTGTTGTTGTGAGAAAGGCTGAAGGTGCCTATGCCGAGGGAAGTGGTTGAGAGTGCCGAGGGAAGTGGTTGAGAGTGCCTATGTAGAGGAAAGACCTTGAGAGCTAAATGTATGCTATGAAAACATAGGGTCGAGAGAAGTGTGGTGTTGTGGTGTGAGAGGTCAAGAGAACCTGAGGAATAGAAGGCCGAGAACTGAGTGTATGCTAATGAAGAGAAGAGAACAAAGTGTTGTGTGGGCTTTGATGAGTGACTATTGTTGAGTAGAGCAGAGGGCTGCTGTAAAGTGAGCAAAGTGAGCAGAAAACAAAGCTGATATCAGGTAGAGTGGATGCCATATATAGAGAACATTGAGTTCCTTATAAAGTGTGGGTTGGAGCCTTCATACAGGAAGTTGGTGCTTCTATCTCTATTGGGTGCTTTAGAAGACTTGGGGGTTGGTGCCTAATGTAAGGTGGTTCTTTCATAAATCCAAGGAGTTGCAAGTTGGTGCTTGCAATAAATCCATGAAGTTGGTGCTTCACGTGGTGCTTCTGGCAAGCTGGATAGGTGTCTACAAAAGGAGGGAGTTTGTGCTTCCTACTAGTGGGTGCTACTAAACAATCAAAGGGAGTTGGTGCTTCTTGTGAGTGGTGGCTCACAAATATATTGATGTAATAGAGTAGGTGCTCTTATTTTACATCAATAACAACAACAAACTTTGGTGGTTTTTTCCTAAAAGATTTCCTACGTAGAACCTTTATGTCTCATGTGTTTGTTTCTCATGATGTGTATGCTTATGTTGGTTGATATGGATATTGTTATGATTTTTAATGGTTGCTCACATATAACAGATGCGAAGTTTGAATGAAGAAATATAAATTGACATAAAAGTTAGAATTATCCTTAATATTGATTCACCCCCCCAAGTACTAACATTGTTTCCAACACGCTCTCTCTCTCTCCACCCTCCAACTCTATTATTATCTCCCCCTCCATCGTCTATCTCTCCACCTTCCAACTTTTTCATTAGCTCTCTCTCTCTCTCTCTCTAGGTGTGTGTGTCTCTCTCCCTTTCTCTCTCCTCTCATTCTCTCTCTATTCACTCTTCTCCTCTCTCTCTCTCTCTGGGTGTGTGTGTCTCTCCCTTTATCTCTCCTCTCATTCTCTCTCTCTTCCCTCTCTCTCCCTCTCTCTCCCTCTCCCTCTCTCTCTCTGTCTCCTCTAATATGATTAAGAATTGTCACTCTGAGTAATCAATGATATTTGAAAGTTTAAATATAATAACACTTATAATGGAGATGATTATTATTATTATATATTGGAATAATGATAATCAATATTATTGATTATTACACCTATAATAATATATAAAGAAATAACTCATTAAAGAAAAATAAGATGCTAATTTTACATTACAGACAAACCGATTTCTTCTAATCAAATTGATAGCTTTGTGCCTTACATTTTACATTTTACATTACATTTTGGATTTTGCATTTTACATTTTTTGTTTTTCATTTTCCATTACATTTTATTTTTTACATTTTCCATTACATTTTACATTTTGTATTTTGCATTTCACTTTTATATGTGTTTTAATTTGAGTAATAATTCAAATATATGAAGCCTACAATATTTTTTTTTCTATATATATTGTTCCTGAGATTTAAAAAATGTTGACATACTTCTTTACATTATGCCTACACATATCCCCTGTACTAGGCTATAGAGTGTCTCCTAACACAATTATAATGTTTAATTCTTGATTTTGAATTTATAATTTTTGAATTTCACTTAAAAATTGAGATAAACATTTTCATGTATATTATTTACTATAATTATTGCTAAAGTGTTTAATGGGTCTCTCAAATATAGTGGATTTGTATTTACATTTATTAAATCATTAATATATATAGTCTAACTTATAGATGAAATGGTTTTTTTTCACGACATTTTTTCTAGTTAATTTTAATCAAAATCTTACAGAGATTTTTAAAAACCTGCGTTTAAATTGTTTAGTCTACTTAATTCGAGTGCCCCATGGGGTTTTCTAGGGTGTTGAATCCATTTATGCATTCAAAAATGTATTTTAAACAACAAAAAATCTTGAAATTGTATTACCAGATTTTTGTGAATTCCGGTGAAAAAAACCATTTCGTCTATAAGTTTATATATATAACATACCACACACATTTGTATAATAAATTTATTACTATGTTAAATTTTGATGGTCAAATTTAACTACTATAGATTAATATTAGTTTTTTATTATTAATCTTATTGATTTTAAAAATATTAATAATTATAATGGCTTTATTATTATATTAATATATATATTACTTGCATCAAAAACTTACCAGGTCATTCATTTTTAGTTCTTGAATTTTATTATGTTAAATTAGGTTTTGAGAAAAGTATTATTGCCCATGGTTTGGTTATAATCGATAGTTTTGCACTTTATATCTATTTATTCTATTAGTTTTTTTTGTGATTTTGTTATAGCACATAGTTTTTTACTTTATATTTATCCAATTTATTTTGTTATGTTGATTAAATTTTCTTTTATAAATTAAGATGATCGAGATAGATCATCGTCATGTAGAATTATTTGACATTCATTTATATTTATATATGTTTTAATTTGAATATTAATTAAAACATATGAAGTTGATACACACACACACACACACACATATTCTTACATTTAAAAAAATTTGATATACAATCGTACATTATATTTACACATCTCCCCTATACTGGGTTGTCAAGCACCACTTGACACAATGAAATTATATGTTGTATATAGAAAACAAAATACTTAAATATTCTAATGGATAACATTCTAAAAATAACTTATAACATGAAAGATAACATATCATAAAAAATAAAAATAATAACATTCAAAAATGACTTATCACATAAACAAATAACATATCATAAAAAAAATTAATAACATTTTTTATAGAAAAATAAAATATATTATGATACTAGAAAACTTTAACATACGCTATTTTCAAAATATATATATCTACCTATTAAATCATTATAATATGTTTTTTTCTTAAAAAAAAAACTTCTCAAACTAGCACTAACATATCTAACTATACATTTATTATTTCTAATATTATTTTTTAATCCAATTTTTTCTATTTAAATAACAAGTATAAAGATAATAAAAATAAAAATGAAGTATTATTAAACTTAAAAAAACGAATTAAGACTCTAAGAATTCTATATTTATCTTTAAAAAAACCTTAATTGAAAACAAATCCCTAATTAAAGTGTTGTGGGTAGGAAAATAACAAGTCCTTATAAACGAAAGAACCATAATATGTTTATATTTGGAAACAAGTGAGGATATGGCGCAGAGGAGGTATTCTGAAAAGGGTTAGGTTTTGTTGTAGCTGATGGTGACACGAGGACACTCTACTCACCCCACCTACCTACTAGTTGTCGACGTCTGATCCCTTCTTCGGCTGCCTCACCCGTGGTGGTTCCTGGCATCTGTCTCTTGTTGATCTCTCCGTAACAACATTGTTACCATCTCCTCCCCATTTCACTATGTCTCCAACCGATTTCCGATACCCTATCTGCGGTGACGGTTACGATGGCCCTAGAGGCAACTAGAGGAGAGCACATTGGAATAGGTATGGAACTTGACCTAGTAAACTACTCGGAAGGCCCGTTGGAGAATGTCAATATCTGGCAAACCCCTCGTTTTGCCATGGACGACGTCCTTCCTTTCTGTTGCGACGTATCAGCTACCATTGAGGGCGTTCCTTCCATTTCTGGACCTTCCTGCTCCATTGTCACTTTCTCGGAGCCTCCTCCCATCTGGCCATTTCCTCCCTCATTGTCATAGTCTCTTTCACCTTCCATATTTGTCTCTACCTACCTCCACACAAACCCTGAGGCAGATAGCTCTCAAACCCCCCTCTCATCTCACCTTGGTGAATCCTCATCCAACTCTCTGAGAGCTCACATTTCGGCCTAGGAAATACCACAAGCTCCAGTACCTAAGGCGCATCCATCTGGCAGCTATGCGGCGGTACCCCCTCTCTTGGAATCGATACCAGCAGCCGAGCTCCCTCGCCCTGAAACCCCTGACCCAAACCCTAACCAATCAGTGGATAATACAAAATACCTTGAAGTTCCATCGTAGAGGGGAAAGAAGATAAAGTGCTTCAAGGTCCGAAGCGAGGACGTCATTCTTAGACTCGGGGAGGAGATTCAGTGGGGTGACACCATGGACACGACGGACCGAGTTCTGGTAGGTAGAATTCGCGGTCGTAGCTATACAATATCCAGGCTTAAGATATGGGCCTTAGAGGTTTGGGGGCAACACTTGTTGGATCTCCCAACCATTAAAACATTTGTTAGAGGATGGTTTGCTATGCATTTTGCCAGAGCCAAGCAAACAAATTGGGTCCTGTCATCTTTCTGGCATTTCGAGCATGCTCCAATTCTCCTCTAGCAATGGAACCCTCTCTTCGACCCCGCAAAACAATAGATAGGAGTCGGCCCTATATGGGTTTGGCTACCAGGACTGCCCCTGCAATTCTGGTCAGAGGATATCTTCCATCGTATAGGAAACACGCTGGGCACCTATCTAGACCACAACAGAACATACCTAGCCTCAGGTATGATGGCATATGCCAGGATTCTAATTCACTTGGATACTCGAGGCGATCTTCAGGAGCACATTACTTCACAGTGGAAATCCTTCTCTTGTAAGCAAACCCTAGACTATGAAGGTGTCCCTATCCATTGTAGACATTGTCACAAGGTGGGAAACCTATACAAAGATTGTGCCTTGAATAAGAAGGAAAGGGCAGGAGACAAGGAGAAGGACACAATGCAGAACAAAACCTAAGACCAGAAAAGCCCGTCTAACAGGGAAGAGGTTGCAAATCGGGCACAATCTAATGCATTATTTGTTCCCTCAAAAGAGACCCGAAATAAGCAAAGAAAGGCACCCATCGAAGCACCCTCTCCACCTCTAATGAGAGGTAGGGCAGCTACTGAGGTGGCGTTCTCCATGGCTATGTTGAATACAAACTCCTCCTCTGTTTACTCTAATGCATCTCTACATGGCATTGAAACTTGTTATGAACAGTTCATTTCAGTACAATCTTCCTCTCACACCTTTATTCCCCCCAAGGCTGTGGAATGCCCTATCAAATCCCCTTCCCCCACCATCTCCTGCACACAACCCTCTTTCCCTGAACATCCTCCCCCAAATTCCCAATTACTTGTTCCTCCCTCTCATTCTAGACCTCTTCCTTCTAGATACCCCACCAAAGCCAGGTTTCGCTCACAGGCCCCTGACTCTCTGGGTATCGGTCTCATCACCTCTCCTCCTCCTCTAAAATCGGCTAGAGGCAGACCATCCTCCCTATCCAAAGCTAAGGTACAAGCAAGGGAAGATATTGTTTCAGGCAAACAATAGGCCATTGATCGAGTACTTAGAGCAGTGAATACCTAAGAGGCCCCTCCTCCTTGAAACTTCTCTCCTTCAATTGTAGAGGGTTGGCTAGCCTTGCAAAAAACTAGCCATGAGGAGACAGCTCTCAGTGAAACCTATTGACATTCTCTTTTTGCAAGAAACCCTAGGTCAGGGGAGTGTCATTACCCACCTCCTGGAAACTTGGCTACTTGGATGGACTTTCCATACCCTCGATGCATCAGGGAGGTCTAGGGGGCTGGTGTTAGGAGTAAAAAATCGATCTATCAGAATCTGTAATGTGTGGGGGAGTTCAGGGCACATAGGAGGTGATATATACTTCTCAGAACTTGATATCGAGCTTAGGATCATAAATATATATGGCCCCTATCACAACAAACAAGAGTTTTGGAGCAAATTCCTTGACTCTCACATTCTTCAAAAGGAAAATCTCGTCCTAGGGGTAAGATCTAAACTTCTCCATCGGTTATGCAAAATCATGGGGACATAATGCCCAAAGGGATATCCTCTCAGATTTTTTCGAGGCCAAACTAGAGGATCACAATCTCATAAGTATCCCCTCCCCAAAAATATTGCCCACTTGGAGGAAAAATAGATTAGGAGCAGACAATCTCTCTAGAAGACTTGATAGATATCTCATTAAGGAGCATATGGTAATCTTGGGACTAGGAAATAGGTAGTGGGTGGGCTCTGGAGGAATATCAAACCATAGGTCAATCTATTTGGAAATTAGAGGAGGTATGAACAAGCCTAAAGGTCCCTTCAAATTCAACGCAACCTAGCTAAGGGATGTTGAAGACATCCACCTTGTCACAAATTACTGGACAAATCATCCCCATTGGCAGAAAGGACTATATCGAAAGGTTTTGAAAAAAACCTTAAAGAACTCAAGAGCCTCTCTAAGAAATGGTCTCATAAGAAGAGAAAGCAGGAAGACCATACTCTCAAACAATTTGAAGAAGCCATCGAGTAGTATGAAAATGACCAAGAAGGAATCTTCTCCTCCCGTGAGCACAAAGAGCAAATAACCTCTCTGCTGGACAAGAGAAACCATATTTTTAAGAACAAAGAAGAGAGCTGGAGACTGAGAAGCAGAGCCATCTGGGTGAAGGAAGGGGATGACGATACCAAGTTCTACCACAAATTTTCAAATGGGAGGAAATCTATCAATACTATTTGGTAGCTATTAAATGAGTATGCTATGGCCTCTACCCACTTCTGTAACATTTATAAGTCACCACTAAATGCCATCTTGGGAGAAATAATGAAGACAGACCAACTTTTCCCAAGGTTTGTAGACCAAAGGAGGTCTCCCTAAGGGAACTGGAGGACACTCTCAAATGGTTCAAGCGAGATAAAATCCCTGGCTCGGATGGTTGGACTGTGGAATTCTATTTGGCTTTTTTTTATACCCTGGGGGGGGGGAACCTATTACAAGTTATAGAGGAATTCAAAACCTCTAGAAGAATGTATGATACCTTCAACTCAACCTTTATCACCATTATTCCCAAATTGGACAATCCCACATCTTTCAATGATTTCCAACCCATATCCTTATATAATTGTATCTACAAGATTGTCTCCAAGATTATAGCAAATAGACTCTAGCCAATCTTATCCACCCATATCTCA
The DNA here is from genome assembly GCA_000404065.3 of Pinus taeda. Classification (NCBI taxonomy): domain Eukaryota; kingdom Viridiplantae; phylum Streptophyta; class Pinopsida; order Pinales; family Pinaceae; genus Pinus; species Pinus taeda. Next base: position 196,353 of record APFE031097520.1, read on the forward strand.
GCTGAACAATTTGCATTTTTACATAATAGACAAATACATGAAGCAGTCAGAACAGCACAAGAGCTACTACATTCTATCCAGACCCACAAGCTAAAGGGTATGGTCCTGAAAGTTGACCTCTTGAAAGCCTTTGATAGAGTCAACTGGCTATACCTCAGAATGCTCTTAATGCACTTGGGTTTCCCATTTGAATTCATAAGATGGATTATGAGCTGTATCACTAATGTATCATACAGTGGCCTTGTAAATGGTGCAGCGTCACCTTTCTTCCATTCTGAAAGAGGCGTCAGGCAAGGATGTCCATTGCCCCCACTCCTCTTCTTACTCATCATGGAAGGTCTCAGTTTCTTGATAAAGGAAGAACATTGAAGAGGTAGGCTTAGGGGGATACGCATCATTAAAGGATTCACATTAACGCACCTGCTCTTTGTGGACGATGTGTTACTTTTCCTAAATGGGAGTATAGGAGATGTGACTGCACTTCTCAATACATTCACTATATTCCTAGCAACCACTGGCATGATGGTTAACAATGGAAAATCCTCTATAATGGCTATAGGATGCACTCCATATGAGGTCAAGTATGCCCTGAGAAGATTCCCCTATAACCTACTACATCTGGAGGAGGGATTAAAATATTTGGGCTATAGATTAAAACCACATGGTTATAGGATAGTTGATTGGATCTGGCTCATAACTAGGCTGGAGAAAAGGCTAAACATCTGGTATCTAAAATATTTATCAAGAGCAGGAATACTGATACTCATAAAAGCAGTGTTGGAAGCAACTCCAATCTATTGGATGTCTTTAGCATGGATTCCTAAAGGAATTTTATCTAGAATCAAAAACCTATGCTGCAGGTTCCTCTAGAGAGGAAACCAACCTGGAAGGATCTTCACCTAGTCAAATTGGGACTCTTTGGAACTCCCAAGGAAGTGGGGAGGATGGGGTAATAAAAGACTAGGCTCTTTCTCCACAGCCATGGCGGCCAAACTAGGGTGGTAGTTGGTCATGCTCTCCAGCCTGTGGACCAAAGTGGCCACACCTATTATTATGGACTAGATTCGACAACCTCAGTGGACACAAGATAGAAAATCGATCATATGGAAAGCTATCCTACAAGTTATGCCCCTTATCAGTGATGGACTCACATGGAAAATATAGTCAGGAGAATTTTTTAAAATAGGGATGGACGATGGACCCCTGGATTGGATGTGGGAATGCTCACAGACTCCCGCAGGAGCTCAGAGCATACCTCACCTCCAAAGGGATCTCACACCTTAACCAAATAGCATACAATGGTCGCTCTACATTTTTACAACAAGCTTGGAAATATGGAAGGACGTTACAAATCCCTCGACAATGGTAGCAACATTAGAAGGAATACATGGGGGCACTCACGGAATCCCATATCAGGATACAGGAAGGGGAGGATGAGCTTATTTGGGCACTCTCAAAGCATGGGAAATACTCACCTAAGGAGGGATACATAGCTCTTATAAATTCTCTAAAACCTCCACAGTGTGAACCTTGGTGGAGAAGCATATGGAAACTTAAAGCACCACCCAGGTCCAGGCTCCTCATGTGGACCATTATGCGTCACAAAATCCCAACATGACAAAATTTGATTAAAATATCATTTCATGGACCCTTCTGGTGTGGCCTCTGCAAAGCAAATAATGAAACTGGGAATCATATTTTTCTTACTTGCCCATGCACAAGGGAGCTTTGGAATACTATCCACTCTCATACACCTTCCCTCCCTAGGTGGTAAGGCACAACCGTTCAGGAAGCTTGGGAGGGATGGTGTTCCAATGTATCCTCGGAAAGAACAAAAAACATCCCTATACTGACTTGTTGGGCTATTTGGATTGCTCGAAACATAATCATATTCCAAAATTCTCTTGCCCCACCAGTTGGCCAGTACCGCACAAATCCTAGTAGACTACCAACGTATACTAGAGGAGGAAACAAATCCAAATCCCAGGCATATCATTCCTGAGAGCATAAACCAATCCCACCCCTCGGCATACTTTGATGGCTCAGCTCAAGACATTGGATCTGGGGGAGGTGCTGTCCTCCATATTACATCAAATCATATTTAAAAAATTCAAATGGGTTTGGGTGGAGGGACAAACAATTTTGCTGAGCTTTCAGTTGCAAAATACACCATTCACTTTTCCTTGGAAAACAGTGTAGAAACTTACAACTATTTGGAGATCCAAAAACTATACGCAATTGGATTAACAAAGTTACAATTTGTTATGCTTTTACTCTGAGACACATCATGGAAGAAATTTTCAAACTTATAAATTTATTTGACACATTTAATTGTCAACATATATAAAGGGAGAGGAACACAGTTGCAAGGGAAAAGAAGGATACGTGCAGCAAGAAAATAATCATGAAGCAAATGTAAGAGGTGATGTGTTGCAAGATGTTTTGATTCTTTCATTAGAAAACATTATTGATGCCTGGGTGGTAGATTCAGGGGCCTCATTCCATGCCACACTTGATAGGAAACATTTTTATGATTATGTTCAAGGAGATTTTGGACAGGTTCGATTGGGTGATGATAAATCCTGTAAAATAAATGGAATGGGTACAGTTTTCATAAAACAACAAAATGGAAATCAGTGGCTATTGAAGGAGGTAAGGCATGTTTCATATCTGAAGAAAAATCTTATTTCAAAAGGGAAGTTGGGAGGTGAAGGTTGCGTAACTACTTTCACAAATAAAACCTAGAAGGTCACTAAAGGATCCCTGGTAATAGCGAAAGGAGGAAAGGTTGGTACATTGTATTTATGCAATGGTATTTCTAATTCTGTTAATGCTTTAACCTCTACAAGAGAAGATATGTCATTGTGGCATCATAGGCTCGGGCACATGAGTGAGAAGGGGATGCAGATTCTTCACTCAAGAAATTTGTTGCTAGTCTTGAGACATGTTGATTTAAAATTATGTGACAATTGTGTTTATGGAAAACAAAAGAGAGTCAGATTCCTCAAAGTTGGGAAAGAAAAGAATATCGAAAAATTAGAGCTTGTGCATACAGATGTATGGGGACTTACTCAGGTATCATCTCTTGGTGGCTCTCATTATTATGTTACTTGTATTAATGATGCAACCAGAAAAAACCTGGATTTATTGTATTCGAAATAAATCTGATGTATTTGATACTTTCAAGAAATGGAAAGCGTTGGTTGATAATGAGACAAGAAAATGATTGAAGTGTCTCAAATCAGACAATGGAGGTGAATATTGCAGTAAAGAGTTTGATAGGTATTGTTCAGAGAATGAAATTCGTAGAGAGAAGACAGTTCCAAGAACACCACAAGAAAATGGTGTGTCAGAAAGGATGAACAGGACAATCATGGAGCGTGCAAGGTGCATGAGATTGCATGCAGGATTGCCTTTACAATCTTGGGTAGATGATGTAGATATTGTTGTTTATCTAATAAACAAAGGGCCTTGAAGTTCCTTGGATGGTGGTATTCCAAAGGAGGCATGGACAGATAAATAGGTAAACTACTCTTTATTAAAGACTTTTGGTTGTGAAACCTTTGTCCACATTAATAAAGAAAATAGAACAAAGCTTGAGGAAAAATCAAAGAAATGTACATTTATTGGATATGGTGTTAATGATTTTGGTTATCTCTTTTATGATTATGCAAAACACAAAATCATTAGGAGCAAATATGTCATATTCAATGAAATTTTTTTTTATAAGGATCAGCTGCAGGAAAAATAAAACAAAGAATACATAGTGCCTGACGAGATCACAAGAAAAGTGATGGTGCTTAAAAGTCATAATGATCAACAACCAAAACAACAACCACAATAGCAAAAAGCACCTCAAACGCCTAAAAGTGGTGTTAGAAGATCTACCAGGATAAGTAGACCCCCTGAACAATACTCTCCTTCATTATATTATATATTGTTGAATGATTCTGGTGAACTAGAATGTTATGAAGAAGCAGTGCAAGTAGAAACCAGGAAGAAGTGGGAGCAAGCCATGAAAGAAGAGATGGACTCCTTAGCACATAACCAGACTTGGGACTTAGTCAGGTTGCGTGTAGGTAAAACAATGTTGCAGAATAAATGGGTTTACAAGTTGAAGGAAGAAGATGGAGGTAGAAAAAGGTATAAAGCTAGACTTGTGGTGAAAGGGTTTGCACATAAAAAGGGTATAGACTATGATGAGATATTTTCTCTTGTTGTTAAAATGACTTCAATCAAAACTATTTTAAGTCTAGTAGCAGCTGAAGATTTACATCTTGAGCAGTTAGATGTAATAGGAGAAGAAAAATAGGGTATGTGTTTACTATAGGTGGAACAGCTGCCAGCTGGGTCTCAAAACTAGAAAGTGTTGTTGCACTCTCAACAACAAAAGCAAAGTATGTTGCTGCTACAAAGGCCAGTAAAGAAATGATTTGGTTACAAAGGTTTCTAGATGAATTGGGTGAAAAGCAAGAGTTGGGCAAGTTATACAGTGACATCCAGAGTGCCATACATTTTGCAAAGAATTGTGCATTTCATTCCAAGCCTAAACATATACAACTCAAGTGCCATTTCATATGGTCAGTGTTGGAAGATGGATAGTTGAAGCTAGAAAAGATACACACTAGCCAGAATCCTCCAGATATGTTAACAAAAGTTGTAACCAGGGAGAAATTGAGAATTTTCTCAATTTCAATTGGTCTTCAAGTATGATGAAGAAGATGAGAAATAGCCAAGTCCAAAGTGGAGTCATTGTCCAGCAAATGAAGCAGTGGTGGAGTTGCTATAATCAGTCTCCAAGTGGGAGATTGTTGGGTGTGGAGCCTGATTATCTTTTATATTCAAAGGTATCGCCACATTGGACCCCAGTTCGTAATGGGGCGGTAATGCCACATGTAAAATATTCACTGCAAGCGGGTCCAGGGGGGGTTGTGACCTTTGGGAGCCCCCCTTCGCGGGGCGATTTGGCACAACGCCCTCGAAGCTAAGAATAGATGTAAAATTTCCTTGTAAAATGTTGTAATTTCGTAGTCAATCTAAGTCATTCATTAGGCAGAGATCTGATGGTAGAAATTATGTTTAATTTAGGGTTTTTTTCCCTAGAAGGTAACCCCTTGCTATATATGAGGGAATTGTATTGTGTTTATGTATATCTATATTCTGATTAAGGAAGAGAGAGGAGATTGAGAGCGAAGAGGGAATTACAGCGGATTTGTTATAGGTTGTATCTCTTCAGTTTGCTGGATAATATAAAAATAAGGATTGGTCGTTTCTCCATGGACGTAGCCCAAACTGGGTGAACCACGTATATCTCTGTCTCTCTTGTTTTATGTGTTTTTTGTCTTTATATTTCTACAGTATTTTATGTGTTCCATTGCTCTATAATATATAATTCTCTAACATATGCTTGATCTTGCAACTTTGTTCCACCTCTATGTTGTCAACAACCTTCCTCTTGCATTCGTTGTGTTCGATACATTCGGCATGCTTCCTTCAGCTATTGTTCATGATGTTTCTTGTTGTGATGTTGCTGCTTGATGACCTTGTCCATGAACAAATTTATGTCTTCGTGAGTAGGTAAGCCCATGGACACCTAATCGACTCCATCCCCAAGTGTGCTCTAAATGGTGTCGTCATCTCTGCTCTCATGGAAAACATTGCACCTGTATTTTTGAGAGGCAGATGAATGCATGTGATACTTGGAGACATGTAAACACTCATAGAAAGCAATTTGTCAGTCGAAAACCAAAATGAACATGAGAACTAACTTGCAACATACCTAGGTGAATGATTATGAAGGTTGCACAATTTCGGCCAGGAGGTAGGGAGACCGACTGCCAAGACTGCACAAGGCACAATCCGGGCTACTGGAGACTAACTGACTAATGGAACTGCAAAATGCACAATCCAGTTGGGCAGTTGGATGTTGGGATTGTGGAATGAGTGATTCTAGCTAGGAAAGATTGTTGGCCCAGGGATAGATTTGCACAAATTTTTGGGCCAAGTAGTAACTGAACTCCAGAAATGTGCAATTTAGTCCAGAAGGCCAATGTTGGGCTAGAATGCGCAAATATGGAGAGGAAAGTGAGTCATCCTTCTCTAAATTACACAAGGCAACCTTGGTGAAGGCATAAATTGGGCCAAGGTTGGCCTGACTCACTGACCGGAAACTGAAAGAAAGTAAGTCGATGAAATGTATGGCGACACTAAGTGATAGAAGAAGTGGTAAACATTGCATGAAAAACATGAATGGAAGTTTGAGAAAACATATCAGCATGCATGTAGGTGAGGTTGTTCACAGGTTGGGTTAACATCCGAGCTTGTGATGCACATGCCACAAATCTAGGGGAAGAAACACTTGGTGGGAGGTTTCTGAATTTCTCCTTGCATGTAACCTCCAACTACTAAACATAGATGCCTAAGACAAGGGGTGCCTTGGAATGTTTCCTTGGGAGAAGAAGACTATGCATGCAAGTTTGTTTTGCTTGGTCTCCGAGGGAACCGACCAACTCAACTACACATGCAAGTGACTGCTTGATTGTTGGAGAAAAATGCGCATTTCTGATTGTAAGCTAGGCTGACTGCCCAAGGGGATTGTGCAATTTCTGGGCCTAGCAACTGACTAATTCCCATATTTTTGCAAATTCTGGGTTGAACTACCTATTGATGGGAAAAATTATGCAAATCCTGCTAGGAGGGTTGGCTGGCAGGATTGTGCAATCTTGGAGCCCAACAGGCTATTAGAGAGAATTACACAATTCCTGGAGAGAATGGTTGGTTTCCCTCCAGAAATGTGCAAATTTCACTGGGACTTTTTTCATCCTACAACTAGACCAAGTCCAGGTGAGTAGCCTCTGAAGGGAAAATATAAAAATGTGATCGACGGGGTGCCTTTGAGCAAGAAAGACATTGAAGCTTGAGGACTTGACAAAGTAAGGAAAGTTGTTGTGAAGGTTGGTAGGGAAGCTCCAAAATAGGCTAAGGAACAATTTTGGAGGGTGATTGTAGATGCTACAACACTTGGTGACACACTGGTAGAACTCCAGTTCTCTGCATAGATCTTGTTCATTAATATATGAAGATTTTAGAAAAAAATCACATTGAAAATAATTGGTCAACGCATTTCAAACCAGCCAATGTAGTTCATCTTCAGGACAAGATGAAGAGACAGATCTCAGAAAAAGGCTAAATAGGAAGAAAGGTCAACCAACGACTAGAGTAAAACAGCTATAATTGACTAGGGAGGGAATTAAATTGTTTAATTATTTATTTATAAATTATTATTATTATAATAACTAACGATTATAGTGGACTAGGGAGAATTATTAAATAATTAATAATTAGTAAATATTGTTATTAAAATTAAAACAATTCATTGCTTTATTTATTTACTTATTATTATATTAATTATTAGACGACTTGGAAAAATAATAAACTAAAAAAATTAAACAATGATAATGAATCAATAAATAAATAATATTCATCGAAATTAAAAAATAAATTAATGAAGGTAAAAATTAACAATAAAAATAAATAAAAATTGTATAAAATGAATAAATATTAAAATAAAAATACCAAATAAATAAATAAAATAAAAATATAAAAATAAAAAGAATAATAAATAAATAAAAATATAAAATAAAACAAATAAATATTAAAAGTGAATAAAAATAAAATAAAAGAAAAAATAATAATAGTAATAAAAAAAATACTGATAATGAATACAAAAATAATACTACAAATAACAATTTATAAAACAAATAAAAAGAGAGGGTAATCCTCTTTAATGAAAATTAATAAGGAAGACTAAAAAGGGGGAAAACAAACATAGAACTAATAAGAAAGGGGATCAATAAGCTCAAACAAAGAGGAGAAAAACTAAGAAGAGAGGGCAGGAATCCAATAGCTACTAATTTCCCAGTCGTCATCCCTATTAATATTATTAGAAGACCTCTCAGTTTCCATGGCTTCCCTACACTTGCGATGATGAAAATGAGAAATCTTTGTGATGACCTTAGCCTCTTCAATGCATATATGATGTTTGGTCTTCATTGCATGTTCTACCAAAATAGAAGATCTAGTCCTCACGTGCTTGATATCAACAACGTGTTCTTTAATCCTTCAGTTAATAGACCGACCCGTTTCGCCAATGTATGAGGTCCCACACGAACATGGGATTACATAAACACCTTTCAAATCCATAAGGTTCACTTGGTATTTAACAGAACCTAAGGAGCTTCTAATGGTGTTGAGAGGTCTAAAGGTTGCAGGGACATTATGCTTCTTTAGGATTCTCACAATCTTGTTTGTTGTTCCTTAGATGAAGGGGAGATGAACTCCTAAACAATGACCAATTGTGTCAGTCTTAACCTTAGGACCCTTATTGGCTTTGAGGAAAGATTTAACACCCTACTGCCTACTATAACCATTATGGACAAAGACATTAAGGAGATGGGACTTTTCTTTAGAAAGGTGGTCTTCATCTGAAATCCTTAAAGCACGAGTGGCTAACGTGGTGAGAACACCTATCTTATGAGCTGGAAAATGAAGGGAACTCGAATGAAGATACTACTCAGTATGAGTCTTTTTTCAATACCCCTGATGGGAGAAGTTGATGGTTCTCTTCCTTTCCTTGATATCCTCATTTCATATATTAACAAGTTATGGATCACAGAAGCTTGAATTCAAACATAGATCTTGTTCGTGAAAAGCAAGTCTAACACCTCCAAAAGTATTGTTCAGTTCTTAGCTCATCTTGGTTTCACGCTAACTTGATTGCAAGATGTAGCATATGCCAAGCCGTTGGTCGATTGACACACATTCCAAGCCAAGGCAACACAACTATTTCGATTGGGGTTGAGGGGTATATAGGTGCACAAGCAGTATAGTCGTCAGAGTCTTAGTTTCATCTCTGGTGTTGCTCCACTGCCAGCAAGCCTGGACAATAACCCAGTGGAGTCACATAGGAACACAAGCATGGCTCCGCTACTAGTGAGCCTAGACAGTACGCCGATCGAGTTACTTGCATCACCTCCTTGCACATGAATCCTTTCTCTTCTTTCATCTTATTCATTTTTTATTTTCATTTTCATTGTGCATAGCACTTATTCATTTTAGAGGCGGAAGAGGGATCCCAACTTATTGAGAGCAGAGGAGGTTGTTCCAATAGAGAAGTAGTTTATTATATCTCTGAAGTTCCTGTTAGGGTTTCCCCCTCACCTTACTCTACTTGACTAAGCTGACAAGGGTTAACCCAAAAAAAATCAACTAGAGAAGGTGACACTAAATAGCGCGCAAGCATTGTATTTACACCAAGGTTCACTTTGAAGAGTACGTATTTTCCTTCGATGTATCATGGACTAAGAGTAACAAGTTCATCATACAAACACAAAATGACAGATAACCAAGTAGTGATAATTGTAAAAGCCCTCTTTTACTTTACCCAGCTCATTTCATGAGACACACATGGTTTCATGCAAAATTAACCTACGAAGTAAACACGTGAACTAACAAACATCAAATCAAAGAAAAAGCAGAAGTGAAAGTGAAATAAAATCAAGTAAGCAAACAAGCAAGAAAACAAACAAGCAAATAAAGCATTTAAGCAAACAAGCATGCAAGAAAACAATTGAAAGAAAACACTACTCCTACTCCTACACTAACAGTGCATGGGCCTGATCACATGAAATGATACTTCCAATGCAGCCACCGGCGCATTGGTAGACCCATGTGGGTGAAGTCTTGGTCCGCGAGTAACCCAGCTGTGCAGATCAACATACAAGAAAGATATGACAGTGAAGATAGCTACACTTCATGTTTCAAAGTTCTCTTGGGACATAAGCGAGTGCATGTGCATGATGGATAGTCTGTGGACTTATCATGGTGTTATGTGACACTACATGCAACTTTGAAGCAAAAGCACATTCCTGACTGAGATATGCAAGCAAATGAAAGAAGCAAATATAACTTGCATCACGCATGATTACTTGCAATCTAAGCCTCCTCCAATGCATGAGCAATGGGATCATGCAGTTCAAGTGGAGGAAGTGTGATATGTGTGTAAGATGGATCTTCAATGCATACAGACGAGTGGTGAGGAGCCTTGGGTGATTAAAAATTTTCATGATCGGAAGTGAGACTAACCCCAAGAGAGTGAGGACTTGACATAACCATCAGCTCGGGTTGAAGTGCCTCGACAGTCTTAGGTGTCTCAACTTCATCATCCGGTAGATCATTATAAACCAGTGCCTTCCAAAGATAAATTGCGATAGATTCATGATTGTGATAAAAAATGGAAGCAAATGGATCATGACCACCACAATCAGAAAAATCAATGAATTCGTAGGCATCCTCATGATGAGATGAATCAAACAGAGGGGTAGATGAAAAGTGAACAAACTCATCCTCTATGTTTCAGAAAAGACAAATGAAGGATCAAGTGGATCTTCAATGAATAACTTATCATCTCCATCGTTGAATGATGGACTAGCATCCGATGAGTCCTACGAGTGGTCAACAATGGGTGCATCCGTAGATGAAGACACACATACAAAATCATGGATGGTAGGTTCACCAAAGAAACTAGTAAGGAACGTAGGAGGCTCGGACGGAAGGGATTCATGCTTTGCCGAGTGTTGATGTTCAAGCTCCCACTCATACTCTTCATGAATGACAGCGCATGTTGGTTGTGCAACACCAACTTTGTCAGAGGGTTGTTCCTCGTTCACAACAAGTGAAGAGTCTAGAATGGATGAACACAAGACAACATCATCTGGAGGAACACCTGAGTGTGAAGATGAAGGTCGAAAAAAAGAATGCATATGGGAACCCAAAGGACTCACAACCAACTTTGCATGAAAATTAAGTGGAATGATGTTGGGAGGGTGTGAAGAATGAATAGATGTGCGAACTGATCCTCAGCATCACTAGGCGATGGTGGAACTTTTGAATGAAAGGGAGGCGAATAGTCCATTGAGATAATACCTACTCTCACATGGGATTGCATAGTTCCATCAATGAAGAAGGCTGAGCAAGGCTTGACATCAAGCTTTATCTTGGGATGGGCAGAGTTCTTAAGATAGTACTCGAACCAGTCCCAAAAATAAGTGAACTTCATCTATCTCTTCAGAGCTTGAAACTGTAAGTCGTGAAAGCACTACCAAAAATCAGTAATGGATTCATGTAGAGCCCTCCGTTGTTGTAACAGATTCCATTCAAGATGGTCTAGATCAAAATGATGGAACGTGTATTCAATAAGATCACAGAAGTTCTCACATGAGTGCACGGTGTCAGCCAGTAGGATTAGAACCCAACAAAATGGGAATTTGTGAAGTGTTAATGCAAGCAGCAGACCGGCCTGTTCGTCAGTAAACTCATCTTCCTCATAAATCATGGAAAGGAAGTTAAGTGCCCAAGCTAGGCCACTTCGACTTCACCATCATACGTGTGAGTGGACAAGAGATTGAAATCTTCCCTGAGATGGAGACATCTTCACAATTTGAAAAACACCTCAGGGGAAGACGAATGCAAGATTCCATGAAAGATATGCAAATGTTCAAAACTCGATGAGAGGACACTTTTTGTCATCAAGCCCTCCTTCTAGCGCCAGAAATGTTGACAGTGTTAGACCCACCATCATTTCAAGGGGATCTCCCCGATAAGAAGTCCCAATTATAGCTCAAACCATTTGGTGTAGCAGTCCCAGCAGTGGGTCGTAAGGTAATGCCTTGACCGCGATGTCGCACAGAGGCAAGTAAGATAATTCTATCAGTAGAAAGGGTGTGACTAATGCACTGAGTCAAGGAATGCTTATGAGAGGTTCCAACACTTCAAAGGGAGAGAAAGGTGAATGTGGCTTCCAAGTTGAAAGGGATCAGTCCCAACTCTGCTAGGAACACACAACACAAAGGACATGCACAGCTTCTGGCAGAGAATTTGACACGGATGCAACAATCCCAACATATAAGGTAGGATAACACGAATAGCACTCATGGATTAGTCCAAGACGAGTGTGATGGTTAATATAACAAGGTTTAGAGAAAGGTTTGTCTAGTGTCCTGCATAGAAGTCGACATAGACGGTGATAGCATTAACAACATATGAAACACATTAACAACAAGATTCATATAATTGCATGTGAATTAGTTGATACGCAAGTACATAAGTTAAACAACATATATCATTAAGGTGACCGAAGTAGTCCAACTACAATAACAGCATATGCATGAAAATGTGTTGGCTTTTATCATATAAAGAAGTGTAAGACACAATCATACAATACACCATGTAAACCTGCTAGCCCTATCAATAAAACATTACAACCACATCCAACTACTCCTCCAAAGAGATGTACTAGCTCTGTGTAGTAGAGAAGCCAAGTCACATTATAATATTTTCCAAGCCTTCTTCAGGATAGTCTTAGTAGAAGCTTGGCTGACCAAAACCCTCTACAATGAGTTATGAGGGACTATTTATAGCTAAGGGTGGAGTGACCCTTAACATTCCCCTTCATTATAGTTCAACTACCCTCATCACTCTTCACCTACTCTATGACTGTTACATCCAACTATTGACACTCAACTTACAGTTGACATGACTCAACATTACAATGCACATGTACTCATGTGAGACAACATGGCTTGAGCAAGTCTTGCAAGACATCACTGACACTTGGTCCATTGTAGTGATACCAACTCTTTGACACGCTTGTATGTTGAAGCTGGTGAGCTAATGCCAAGCTTATTTGTCCATGATGGTGTGCATGCACCTCATGTTGACATCTTGATGAAGAAACTCTTGCCTTTCTTGCAACTAGTGCATTGGTTCAACCCCTTCATCCAACTCATCTCCTAACATGCACATGGTCCTTTTGGGATAGTTGAACCAGCAACACATTGATACATAATGTATGTTCTGATCTTCAAGTGTGTTTTGGTGGCCATGAGCATCAACTTTCCAAAGTGCATGTTCAGCCACAGTTGGACTTTATTCTTGTCTTCGCCTTGGTGAGTGTGTTGAATGGGTTGAATTGCATGCGTGTTCTCAATGACATGCATGATGATGGATCCCTTTTCATGCGATCAACAACACTATTCACCATGTTTTCTCAGTTTCAGTTGTTGGGATGGATCCTTAACTTGTACTAGCGTAGTTTCATTCGTGAGTGCATGTTGCACCCACTACTGTTCATGTTCATGCTGCAACTCATTACTTTGTTTGTGCAGCTTCATGTTCTTCCTGAGTTGTTGCTTCAACACATGTAACTCCTTCTTTATTCCATCTTCCACCTTCACATGATCTTCATGTCACGTCGTCACTTCATATGCTAAGTCTCCAAAGTTTCTTTCATTATCAGTGGATTTGCTTGATCTTGCAACTTTTCTCTGCCTCTATGTTGTCAACAACCTTCCTCTTACATTCACTGTGTTCACTGCATTCACTGGATTCACTACATTCAGCATGTTACCTTCATTTGTTGTTCACAATGCTACTTGTTGTGATGTTTTTGCTTGATGTCTTTGTCCATGAACAACTTGATGCCTTCGTGAGTTGGTAAGCCCATGGACACCTAATCGACTCCATCCCCAAGCGTGCTTTGAACAATGTCTTCATCTTTGCTCACTTGGAAACCATTGTACCCATATTATTGAGAGGCAGATGAACACTTGTGATACCTAGAGATATTGCAACACTCATAGAAAGCAATTTTTCAGTTGAAAACAAAAATGAACATGAGAATTGATTTGCAACATACTTGGGTGAATGATCATGAAAGTTGCACAATTTTGGTTTGGAGGTCAGGAGTTCGACTGCCAATATTGTATAAGGCACAGTCCAGGCTACTGGAGACTAATTGATTGCTAGAACTAAAAAATGTGCAATCTAGTTGGGCAGTTGGTTGCTGGGATTGCAGAATGTGTGTTTCTAGCTAGGAAAGATTGCTCGCCCAGGGACAGATTTGCGCAAAGTTTCGGGCCAATAAGCCACTTATCTCCATAAATGTGCAATTCAGTCCAAGAGGCCAATGTTGGGCCATAGTGCAAAAATATGGAGAGGAAGGTGAGCCTTCCTTCTCTAGATTGCGCAAGGCTGCCTTGGTGAAAGCAGAAACACTGCCAAGGTTGGCCCGACTTGCCAAGGGGAAACTGAAAGCAAGTAAGTCGATGAAATGCATGGTGACACTAAGTGATAGAAGAAGTGATAAACAGTGCATGAAAAACATGAATGGAAGATTAAGCAAACAGATCCACATGCATGTGGGTGAGGTCGTTCACGGTTGGGCGAACATCTATACAAAACAATTTCATGCATGTGACAATAGTGAGATAGCAACGAAAATTGAAACAAAGATAGGAAAAGATAATATATATGTAAATCACAACAAGTGTTCAAATAAATCAAGTAAATAGTACTCCCACAAGCGAAAACACAAAAAATGACAGAAATGTAGCACAAGGCATGGGAAGCAAGCTTACCCCAAAATAGGTGATTTGAATGTGCCGACTGCTCCTAGATGTGATGTGGGATTTCAGAGCTACAAGTTTAATGTGAGGAATGAGCTCTGCAGCATTTAGTTGATGATTTTTTATAACATTGAGGTTGTGACATGCATACCACAAATCTAGGGGAAGCGACACTTGGTGGGAGATTTCTGAATTTCTCCTTGCATGTAACCTCCAACTGCTAAACATAGATCCCTGAAACAAGGGATGCCATGGCATGTTGCCTTGGGAGAAGCAGCCTATGCATGCAACTCTGTTTTTCTAGGTCCCAGAGGGAACCGGTCAACTCAGCTGCACATGCAAGTGACTACCTGGATAAAAATGTCCATTTCTAACTGTAAGTTAGGGTGACTGCCCAAGCAGATTGCACAATTTCTGGGCCCAGTAGCTGACTGTTACCCATATTTGTGCAAATCCTGGGTTGAACTACCTGTTGATGGGAAAAATTGCACAAATCCTGTTGGGAGGGTTAGTTGGTAGGATTGCACAATCCTAGAGCCCAGCAGGCTATTAGAGGGAATTGCGCAATTCCTGGAGGGAATGGCTAGTTTCCATCCAGAAATGTGCAAATTTCACTGGGAAGTTGTTCATCCTGTAGCTGGACCAAGTATGAGTGAGTAGCCTATGAAGGGAAAATATCAAACTGTGATCGACACGCTGCCTTTGAGCAAGAAAGGCACTAAATCGTGAGGACTTGACGAAGCAAGGAATGTTGTTGTGAAGGTTGGTAGGGAGGCTCCAAAAAATGCTAAGGAAACATTTTGGAGGGTGATTGTAGCCACTACAACAAAACCCGAGGTCTTCACTAACCGTTGTGGTACATTTTTACACAATGGGAATAAATGATCTGAAGTCGACCATGTGAGAAATTGTTTGATTACTGGTCATTGATGTATATTGTTAACAAACACAAGACTACTCACCGATAATGATGATGAGAGCCAAGGTACCCATTACAATCTAACAAGTGTGAATAAATGATCTAAATTTGAACACTTGGAAAAATCTATCAATCAGGAGGAATTGATGTATTCCCAATGTTGATAGTGAAGGAATCTGCCATTGATGACTACAAACCCTAAGGTACTACCAAATGGACCCTAGAGCGTGTTCCCGGAGAAATGAGTTGAAGTTGATGGGAAACGATCTGCTAGAAGGAAGGCATTAAGCCATCCTTCATCAATCCAGCATGAGTGTAACCCACAGGCCAATAATTTGGAAGGAATTAGACGAACAAATATGTAGTAACCAAACCAAAGAACGTTTCAGGTGTACACAAGATGCAGCTAGCACACAACAAAAACCCTTTGTACCAACCAATAATGAAAGCTGACACAGAGGCAAGGAATCCACCAATGAGTTCAAATAGAAACCAAGGTACTGCACAAATCCCAATTTCTAATAATGAAAGTTGACATCGAACACAAAGGAAACCACTCAGTCAAAGACCCATGATATTGATCGATGATGAGCACAAGTTCACATATCAATGATGGAAATAGGGCCAGGGTGTAGCTTTAGGTCCGCTCTTAGAGAAATTTGTCGTATTTGATAAGAGCAAGACCCACTAGCAAGAAGTCAATGGAGACATTCTCAAACCAGCATGACAAAAGGACCAAATAGCTAATGTGATAGTGAGCCTGAATCTAGAAACCAAGGATGAATGATTGAAAATAATTCAAGAGACACCATAGAAAGGCCGACTAAGGTTTACTTCCTTTGAACAAAAGCATGACCCAAATGTGGCAATATGGCAGCATATGATAACTTTGTATAAGTTTTTCATGCAAGTGGCACAAACAAACTCTCCATATGATTGGAAGAGATAACCAACTGGAGGAGTATTGACTCAATAACAAGGTTAAGGCTCTCCTAAGTCAAACTAAAGCCCATCCCAATGGAGGAAAGACTTAATTTTGAGTGCTTTGCTCAAGGGTGACACAACTGACTCTAGCTGCCATCAATCTAGGATGTAATGTCCCATTCTCGCTCTTTTTGGAATTTTTTTGTCTTTTTTCATATTTAGAAAGCCAAAAAAAATAATAAAATAATAACTATGATACAGCGGAAAGAACGAGTGTCGAAGTACATATGTTCTAGTTCCTGGTAGTGGAACATGTTACATGCCTATGCTCAATGCAAGGTGACAAAACTGGTCAATGACACTCAAAGGAATGTTATTTCCATGGGCATAAGGTGTCAAGTTGTAGAGGCTGAGTGATTTCAAGGTTGATTTTGTAGAAATACATGGTCAAAAAGTAGCTTATACATGAGTCCAAGTGAAGTCGACTTAAGGCCAAAAGATACAAATAGTCAACATGCAATGCAATAGTACAACTTAACATGTGGGAGCCTCTAGAGTATAAAGCCATAAAGATAGTGAAGAAGAATGAGAATCAAGCTTCATCGCAAAATTCATGGCAAGGCTAAAGAGGACTCTCAAGCCTAAGAACAAAAGTTCATCATGGGTGCGAAGTGACAACAAGGTACTATCTGGGGCGCCCATGATAAGGTAGGCTCTACAACACAACCTATGACACTTCTAATAAATGAGAAGGTTTTGCGTCATATCTTGGTGGGGTCAATCCTAAGGCAAAAATGGGAAAGGAAATTGATAAATGCATAATGCAAGTGAAAAACCTAACCTATATGCTAGTTTTGAGAACCAATACCTGTCAGAGCGGATCAACCATAAAAATTCCCAAAGGAGAATTCTTCCAAGTTCTGTAGACATGATTAGGAACAGTAGACAAGAAGTTAAGACATCCCATATATAAAATTCAGATAAAAACTTGTGTTATAGAATACAAAACTTGAAAATCCGTACCTTATATGTACAAGATGGTACAGGAAACCATGTAGCCTTGCAGTCTACACATAATAGTTCTTTAGGACAAGCCCCTTGCAGGGCTTAGAACAAGGAATCCTTTGGTAGTTAAAACTCATGGCTTCAAAAAGTTCCTCTTGCGAAGGAAAATCAACTTCCAAGAAATCATGAGAACCAGAAGGATCAAAAGAGGGAATTAAGGGGTCCCATCTCCCCATAGGAGAAATCACTTGGTCAACTGTTGGGACTAAGTCCCGAGAAGGAAAATAATAGCTCAAATGATCCTTATTAGAAGTAATTAAACATTGAGGATACAATGACACACAGTTCATCCTCGTTGGGTAGAGTCTACCTGAGCACTTAAAACATACCAAGGGGTATTCTGAAGTAATTTTGAATTAGGTTGGTGATTATCAGATGCAAGCTAATCAATAGTGACAATATTTCCGTTATTAGGAAAATACATCTCTCGAAAGAGTGAAGACACCACAACATTAATAGCATATAAAAAATCATGCCCAAGTAGCATATTAAAGTCTAAAGGGCAATCAACCACCATCATAACAATTAAGATAGTCTTCCCACCTAAAGAAATAGGAAATTGAGGAAGAACAACCACAGATTCACCAAATCTTCTATCATAGGCTAACAATCGATTATTAGCTACCAAAAAATTTGGAGAACCCAAATATTTCGAAGTCAAGGAGGATATAATACTTGTAGAGGATCCTTTATCCACCATACATCGATACACGTTTGTGGAATTAACTCTAACCCTTATTGTTGAATTTTCTAATTTGACATAGTTTAAAAACCCTTCATGCACTTTTTTTGATTTATTCCTACCTACTTGTTATTTTTCTTTAACAAGTTATTTACAAAGTAAATACTGAAAATAAACACTAGTGCATGCTCAACATATTACAAATTAGCAACTAAAAGAAACAAGAACAAACACACCACATGACACCATTATTTTTGGACCAATGTCCCCGAAAAACCCAATGCAAGAAAATCGATGCAGGTATCTGATGGTTTTCTTATTAAGTAATATCAGAGTACAATCTGGGTGCTGAAATTGGCCTACCCAACAGAAAATTTCCTTAGCATCTCCTCAACACAAAACTGCTCTATAAAACTAGCGTCTTCCCAATCTGGACTGCATCAGCCCCTCTCTATCTCATGTTAGCCCCACGTCAGCCTTTCTTGGCCTACATCAGCCTTAGGAGGCCCTATGTCAAATTTCTGGGCCTTTGCGTCATATGTAATAGCCTCTCTAGTGCTCTGCGTAGCACTTGGCTGCCTCTGCGTGAGCCCTTGCTAGCTCCACATCACTCTCCTTGGTTGTTGCACTGCTCTCCTCGCACAATATCTTCCTTATCTATTTCTCTATAGTCAATGCCCCTTAGCTGCTCTCCTGATCACTGATTCTATCTCTCTTAGCAAACCCCTCCCTAGAGAGTAGAATGATTGATCACTCTAGTGTGTTCTCCAAGTGACCCTCAAGCCTCCTCTTATACTTTTCCTGTTGACATCTCAACGGCCGAGATTAAGTCCCTAATCAATGGCTAAGATTAGATCTGGCTTGATCCATATCTTTTGGACCATTCTAACACAGATTCATATTAATACATATTAATATTTTATTTTCCCTAAGTTTAGACTTAGACTTAGGGACTCCATTAAAAATATTAATTAATTTAATATCTCCTGATCTGTTTATAATCTACCCAAACCCTTTTTTGGGTATTGGAAATCACATGTGCCCCAACCTCTCCATCAAATTTTGTGGCTAGACCACATCCGATGCTACCCCAAATCAACACTCCCTCTTAGCAAGGACTATGCTCTAGCAATACTCCTCATTGAGTACTACTCTTATCATCCAGCATCGGTACCTGTGTTGATGTTAGGCCTTCCTACCCAAAATCCTCTGCACTGCTACCTCTTGTACTATTTCCCATCGTTCTACCACTGCCACTGTCACATCTGTACGACAGCTCCCTCTACATCCGTGTTGTGGGTAGTCCTTTCTCCCAGCACTGCATTCGTGTTGCACCTCCTCTCATCAAGAAACATCATGCTACCCACTACTACACTGCAACTTAGTTACTGATAAGTAAGTAACTGATCTCCCAACTGACCTCCCTATTGGGCTAGAAACACCCACTGATGCTGAAGCTCCCTCTACCACTGATAAGTGATCCCTCTCTCTAACCTCTGCATTACTACAACAACTCCTTGCATCTCGTACTGTTGCACACCTCTCTGTGCATTCTTTCACTGGTGCAACACACCTATTCCTCTCACATTACTACAACCTACTAGCTTTGTGCTGTCTTGGGACTTCAACACTGTAGCTCTTTCTTTTTCCTCCATCCACATCTGTCTCTACCCACCCATCTAGTCCTGTTACTCCTCGTTGAGGCTCCCTTAGCAAGGTGTAATCCAAAAGGATGGGTACCTCAAGGATCCTTCCCCTCATCACATGTAATCTGTCTAATTACATCTCGATGTCTCCCCACTTCTGCTCAAGTGGTGCATGTTCACTCACAGCACATAGAACAGACAGGATTCTGGCCTTCTAGATGACAAAGTTGGATGCCTTACCAAACCTATCCTAATCCCTCAGCCCATAATGGCCATCTCTCTGCTCTTCTTGTCGACTCCTTCGAGTCTCTCTACTTCTCACTTGGAAGTTCTCTGTTTGACTCCTGCTGAGTCTACTTCCTGCCTGGAATTTCTCTTTTGGACTCCCTCTGAGTCCTAATTTCCCTCCTGGAAATCCTTCTGTCACTTATCAAGATGCCCCCTACTCTAATCGTCTTGTGCAACTGCATTGTTGATCCAGGTTCCTTGGCTAGAAACCCTTGGTAACAACTCCTTTGGCCTTACTCTGTCAGGTACTGTTCTGACTATAGTATCTCACCAGCTCCACTCTGTAATATTCCTGCAACCTTTTAGACCCTAGAAACTACCTCTCTCTGAACTGCATCGGCTCCTCTCTACCTCATGCTAGCTCTTTGTCACCCTAGATGGGTTTGTGTTAGCCCTCTAGCCCTCTGCATTAGCACTGCTGGCCTCTGTGAGGCTCTGTGCAGCTCCCAACTTCCTCTGTGTGGCCCTGGCTGGCACTGCGTCACATTCCTTGGCTTCTATGCTGCTAGAAACAACCTCTGTCACCTCAGGACAATTGTTTTCTACTGTTATTGCTCCACTTGGCTGATGTCTTTTAATCCTCCTATGATCTGCAATCACGCTCTGATACCATGTTGAAGTTTCTAAGTTTACTTAGTTTAGAAACCCTTCATGCACTTTATCTAATTTATTCCCACCTACTTGTTATTTTTCTTTAACAATTTATTTACAAAGTAAATATTGAAAATAAACACCAGTGCATGCTCAACATATTACAGATCAGCAACTAAAAGAAAAAAGAACAAACACACTACATGACAACATTATTTTTGGACCAATGTCCCCGAAAAAACCCAATGCAGGAAAATCCATGCAGCTATCTAAGGGTTTTCATATTAAGAAATATTAGAGCACAATCTAGGTGCTGAAGCTAGCCTACCCAATAGAGAATTTCCTTAGCATCTATGCCTCACAATTTGAGAGAAATCTCCTGGCTGAAACCCTGAAAAATCCTTCCGTCAACTCCTCAGCACAAAACTTCTCTGCAACCCCAGCGTCTGCCCAATCTAGACTGCGTCAACCCCTCTCTATCTCACATTAGCTGTGCATCAGCCTTTCTTGGCCTGCATCAGGCCCAGGAGGCCCTACGTCAGCTTTCTCGGCCTTTGCGTCAGACACACTGGCCTCTCTAGTGCTCTGTGCAACGTTTGGATGCCTTTACATGGCCCTTCGTGAGCCCTTGCTAGCTTTGTGTCACTCTCCTTGGCTACTACACTACTCTCCCAGCACAATCTTTTCCTTCTCTATTTCTCGGTACTCAATGCCCCTCAACTGCTCTCCCAATCACTGATTCTATCTTTCTTAGCAAACCCCGCTTTAGAGAATAGAATGACTGATCACTCTGGTGTGTTCTCCAAGTGACCTTCAAGCCTCCTCTTATACTTTTTCTATTGACATCTCAAGGACCGAGATTAAATCCCTAATCAATGGCTAATATTTGATCTGGCTTGATCCATGTCTTTTGGACCATTCTAACATAAGTTCATGTTAATACACATTAATATTTTATTTGGCTAAGTTTAGACTTAGGGACTCCATTAAAAATTATAATTATTTTAATATATCATGATCTATTTAGAATCTACCCAAACCCTTTTTGGGTATTGGAGATCTCATGTGCCCCAACCTCTCCACCAAATTTCGTGGTTGGAGCACATCCGATGTTACCCCAATTTAACACTTATCTGGAAAGGTGCATCAGAAGGAAGACCAGTTTCGACAAGATTATCCCAATCAAATGAGGCACTCCTAGAACTTGAAGGGGGTGCATTCAAAGAGACTGGAATGTCCCCTAGATCGGAAGACTCTGTTGTTAGGCACTTCACCCCCTAAAAGAGGAGTGGAATCAGCCAAAGATTGCACTAGCGCGACCACTTCATCAACCAAAGGGTTGATGAGACTGTTGAGAAAGCATAACAGAGTTAGGAGTAGAAGAGCCTTCAGACTTGGACCATATCCTTTGTACCATAGGAATACCAGGGCACAAATGAGTAAGATGGTCTCCCTTACATATATTACAAGGGAACTTAGGTTTAAACTTTCTACGCCTAGGTTTCTAATCAACATTCATTCCGCCAACATGACTAGCAGTGGTTTGTGGAGATTCCCCAACATGACTCATAGAGGTTAGTGACTCATTGCCAATATGACTTGTAGTGACTAGACTTATGCCCCCAGCATGACTTTCAGTGGCTAAAATATCATTTCCAACATTACTTGTAGGGGTTGGTGATGATTCATTAATAGAACTATTCTTCTTCTTCATCTTCCTCTTTATCTTCTTTTTAGACATATTATTACAAGAGGGAGGAGAAAGAGGAATCCTAGATTTCTCTTTTGAAGAAGATGAGCAATTAACACCCATTTGTTTCCCTTGAAATAAATAATTCATCTAAGAAGCTCCAAGAACATTTGGAATATTCAAAGTGGACCATAACCAAACTGGTAGACCAGCATTCAATCTAGGAATATTCAAAGTGGCCTTCAAGGAGGTACCAACATTTCCAAAGAAAGGAAAAGCACAAGGATCCCCTTTTGGAAGGGCACCTTGGTTGGCCTCCACAGGATATTGGTCATACCAAACTTATATGCATATGCTTCCCTTACAGGATTGTACAAATGACTTTCTAAGGAAGAGAGACGCACAATCAAACCTTTTCCCCTAAGGAGGTAACTCCACAATTTTCAAAAGAAAGATCAAAATCCTTTCAATACAAGTGGAGTGGTTGGTCAGTCACTTAGAATATAAGGTCCAAAATTGATAAGACAAATCCACCAAAACCAACTAAATACAAAGAGCAAAGAGCATTCCACTATAAAGTCCCAAAAGATGCAATAAATCATGCAACTTCCAAGTATTTCCACTCAAGGTGATGAGGACAGGACACCAAAATACAAGAAAGTGAAGTACGGAACCTTCTTAAGATAGTTTGGGCTAATTAGAGCCCAAGCTTACTAGTGAAGGTAACATAAATAGTTACGTTGATCTCCAGACAAAATCCTTTCTCAATGCAAGTACCCAAGCTTTGCAAGGATACCCTCCAAAATTACTAATGAACATGATGCAACATCTGCCTCAAGTGCCATGAGATTCCCCTACGCAACGACCTATGTGGCCCCTAGGAATAGCAACTATGGACACTAGCTCGTATCAAAATTCGGGCAGAACAATCTTGGGGTGGGATCCAACATGTAGGAGAGGGGTTATCTCTCTTTCCTTGCCTTCACTCTCCCTCGTGCTTGACTCCCAGTAGAAAGGAGCTTTCCCAGTCTTTCTAAAGACACTGGATTTCACTCATTATTCAACATCTATGTTTAAAAATTTGAGTGGCTTTGGAGAGTTAACTCTCCACTCACCTATTCCAAGGCCCTAAAGAGATAGATTTGTTGATGTAATTAATGAAAAATCAAAAAAATGTTCTAGATTCTTTTTAATTAAGCGCTTGATTTTAAAAGGTTTTTCTTTAGGTCACAGGTAAAATGAGAGTGAAACTTGTGGTGTTTTGACACAAAAGCAATCAATAGAAACTTAGCTATATGCAAACACATCTATTTTTCTTCAATGAAAAGATATTTCTATAATTTTCTATGAATAAACTTGTAAAAGTAACATTTTTCTTTTTCAGAAAACACTCTCCACACACCCAAAATCTAACAAAAAGACTAAATGTTTGCAATGCAAACTATCTTAATGCAAACTATAATGATGGTGCAAGAGTCTAAGGATGCTCATACAATAAGAAAATGTGTTCCTTCACAAGATCAATAGGCCAACTTGACTACAAGGAGGGCACAAATTCAATGACAAATTTCCCTCGAAACCAAGCAAAACCAATTGAAAAAAGTTCACAATTGCTAATAAATAATGAAGAAACGAAAAACAAAAAACTGAAAAGAAAAAGAAAGGAAAGAACAATGTTTTTGTCTTTTTCTTTTTTAAAGAACCCAGAGAAGTTATTGAGAACACAAAGACTACTAAAATTCCAAGACCAAAAACAAGCACAAAGAATCCCAAAATTCACAAGTTATGCATTTCAATAATATAATAATACTTAAAACGACAAAGGAATACAGACTTGCATAGATTGATTTGAACAACAGTATAAAGGACTTTAGAAAACCAAAAGAACATCAAGAAATACTTTCAATATCACCAAATAGGCACTCAAAAACCATGAAAAATAAAATAGGTCAACCAAAAAAGGAAAGAAAAGAAAACCAATCTAAAATTTGGGTTATAAACAAAACTGCAACCAATTTGTTGTTCCGAAAAGTCAGAACAACCAGGGACTTCCACAAGAAGCCTTAAACCTAAAGCCCAAACTGAAAATTTACTCAAAAATAAAACCCTAGGTTAACTAGGTTTTTCAACAAGAAGAATATTAGAAACTAAAAACTTGCATGAAAGCAGAACTTTACTAACAGTGAATGACTAGAAAACAGCAAAAACCACCAGGCAACAATATTAGTTGAGTCCAATATTTTGAAAAAATTATTCAAAATAAGGTATGTGCAACTGTGCAAAGACAAAGAATCATGCATACGTGACTGAAACGAAGGAAACCTGGATATACGTGAGCTTCTTTGAAGAAAATAGCATGTATACGCTATTGTATCCTCTGAAAAGCGCGTATATAAAGCTCAATAAAGAAAGAAAAAAATCCATTCCTCATCCAAAAGATCAGACTTGATGCTCAGGAAGCAAACAGGTCACAGACACTGTAAAAGAAATAAATCAATCAAGCAGACCCTGATCAAGAAGAAACAACCCAATCTAGGAAAAACAAGAATTCCATCCCCAGTGGAGTTGCCAATTCTGTTACAGGTGGAATCACCCTAGGGTCTTGGGTTGGTTTCACCAATAGAGTGGAGGGCATACAACATAAAGGGACACACAAAGAGGCAGTCCTAATACTTAAACAGTTAAACTTGGTACAAAATGTCTTACCCGTAGTTCCTACGTTTGAAGTCATTCCCATAAGGTTCAAACCCTCTTCTTCTTCCTTTCATTTTAATGCGTGCAATTCATTCAAGGAAAAGCATATACACCAAAAATAACTGAAATCATGTTCATGATATCAAAGTTAGATCATATAAGCATGTAAGAAAATAAGCATTAATGTGAGATTTTATAAGAAAATCATGACATAAATTAATGCATAAAGACCGTAATCATCAGGAACAAGACAATGCCTCTTTATTAATGTAAGCTAAAGAAAATATAAAAGAACTACAACTTGAGTCGTTCATCGGCTCCAAGCGAAACGTTCCTATGGAACCATTCTGTCGAGACCTCATCAATCCTCCTCCATAACTATACACAAGGATGTCATGAAGGGATGATGAACATCTCAAGAAGGAAATAGGGGTTTCCTATGACTTGGGAGTGTAGAAGACACAAGGATATCTTCAGACTTGATCAGAGATGTAATCAATTATAATATCAATATCTAATCCTTTCTCCACTTAGGCCTTCCCTTGGAGATGTATTTATACTTCTCCAAATTAGTTATTTTTAGTTGGGAAACAGTTGGGCCACGGGCTATAGTAGGTGGGTATCTAGTCAAACTCGTAAACCCCACCCGAATTAAGGGAGATTATATATTTTTTAATGTTCTAACACATATACATGGGTTGGGTATAGGTTGACCTGTGTGTACACACATTTGATATAGGGCATAATCGCATATGGGATTTAAAACATTATTTTTTGGAAAATGGACCAAGTCTGCTAGGGAAGGGCTTCCCTAGGCCATATCATAGAGCATCAAATCTACGAAGGGTGGTAAATTGTTCTATACCACCAACTCAAGGATTGACCATCTGGGGTGTTTCTTCAGCTCCTAGGTGATCTATAGTCCTTGTAGAATGTCAGATTGTGGTCAGAAAGTCTCATGTATAGGCCCCATTTCCTTAATTGGAGCTAGGAGGTCAAGCCATGTCATAGTGACATTCATCACATGTTTACCCTAGCAAGTTGGTGACATTTGGGAAATTTGGGAGGGTGGTTACATATTTCATATACTCTAATACCAAATTTTATGAACCTTGCACATTAAAGATGTTAAGAAACCAATAATTATAGCCTTGTCCAAGGGGAAAATTTTAGAATGAATACAATGTATAAGAAAATATTTTATGATACTAATACTAGGTATCCTTAGTATATATAAAGGAAACAAAGGATATAATTACAATATAACTAGACCATGAAAAGTTCTAGCGTACATAACAATATAACAATAGGAATGTAATCGCTCAATGTATAGGGATTCATAAGGGGTTTTACGGTTAAAATGGGGCTTTTATAGGGTTTAATTCCATTGATATTTTTGATGTTGGATCATGGTCATTTTATGTAGGGAATATTGATGAAGTTCATCTAATTCAATAAGTTAAATGAGTTTCTATTGCTATGCTTCAAATAAGTCGATACCATATTGCACTTCTATCCTTAGGTTCTATATTTTTTTCTCTGTTCGTAAAATAACTCTCTTTCCATATACCATATCATACGGATTTCAACAAGTAATAGTTCACCATGTTGTCTAATAGGCCCATAGTGCTTCAGGAAGTCAATCTACCCAGTTCTTAAGGTGCAATTGGACAATTTTTGTTATCATGGCCTCAACGGTTTTGTTCATTCCTTCTACCTATCCATTATACTGCAAGTTATATGGCCTTGTTACCCTATGTTTTATATTTTACGTTTCCATGAGGTTCTAAATGAGCCTTGAAAGCGTTGAAGTAAATTACATTCCTTTATCAGTGACGATCCCATCATATGTTGGAATTATGATGCATGTGTTGTCCTTGATGGCAACTCAATTGTAATATAACAAGTATATGTAACTAGATGAATCCACGGGTCAACTCAAAGGTGTTAGAATGATGGAACAAAATACTAGAATGATGGGTCAAAGGTTTACAAATCAAAATTATAAGTTTGATACACGGAGATTGTTGGCATTATGAACTAGGTGTTATCCTTGATGGCAACCTACCTGATGAGTTGTCCTTGATGACAACATATTTGATGAATGGAAACTTACTTGATGAATTGTCTTTCGATCAAAATCTACCTGTTAAAATTATAAACAAGATGTGTTTACATATGTGACAGAATGCATAGCAGTTCAAAGGAATGATAAAATTGGAAATTCAAGAACTATATGTGGGTTCTGTTAAGTCAAGTCGTGTATACACGCAAGTTTAGTTAAGCAAAGTAGCGTATGGATTTTGCACCATGGTTTTCTAAATATCAGTTGTTCTTACCATGGAATTGGCCCATAATAATTAGCACGACAATAGATATTGATCCTGTCAAAGATTACCATCGGAACTAATGTAGTTTTGACCCATGGCATTGGATAAGGGCTAAACTATATAAATAAGTGAATATCAAAGTGCTAGGTGTGCAAGTGATGGAAATATTATGAAGAGTTAGATCAAAAAAAAGTATGCATGTTATGGGTTTTGATGCTTTGCTTGATCTAAACTAAGTATGCACCTAAGATTTTGATGATGGATGAGATCCAACAGATATTAAATAATTATGCCCCAATGAATACAATGATGGATCAGGATCATGAGACCTTAAATGACTTTTCATTGTATGATCTCCTCATGGATTGACTAGATGTCAATATTGATGCATGTTTTTATCTCTGAATATTTTGATATAGGTCTTTCTGAAGTTATGAATAGCTACACAATTTTAGGTAGAAAATTTGCATATCTATATGCTGGTTGGTCTCTAGAAAAGTGCGTATACACCCAGATTAGCTCCTTCAAAGTCGCATATACAAAGTAAAGGTTTATGTTCATAAATGACTAATCAATATGATTAGTACTTCTCTGTTTTCTATCAATGATGTTCTCATGATTGATCTAGGTTAAGTGATAATGTCTAAAGTAGAAATGATTGGATGATGAAGTTGTTGAATGTGGTTGAAGAATCTTAATATTACTTGTTGATTGTGATTGAATATTAGAGAGAGTTTTGTGATTGGTTCAGAGTGTTATAGTAGATCTGAGTATGATTCAGTATTGTTTTCATAATTGCAGTATTCAAGTTTTCAATTTTCAATATTCTAGGGTCTGTATGCAGGTTTCTCTGCAGAAAAGTGTGTATGCACGTGGGTTGCCTTAAGTGAAGTAGTGTATGACTTTTGGCATTTAAATGATCAAGACTATAGTTGATTATGTGTGTTGATGTAATATTCTGGGTTCAGTTTTGTGTACTGTTTACAATAATATGATTGTTCTAGTTGATTGGTTGAGTTTTGATTAAGTGTCAGTTGATTGGGTTTTCAATGAATGGTTGATAGTTGTGTGAGAAATTGATGATTGGGTGCCAGTGAATGATAGATTCAGTTGTATCAGAAATTGATGGTTGGGTTTTAGTGAATGGTTAATTCATTTGTATCAAAAAATGATGATTAGGTTTCAGTGAATGGTAGATTTAGTTGTATCAGAAATTGATGATTGGGTTTCAATGATTGGTTGATTCAGTTGCATCAAAGATTGATGATCGGCTTTCAGTGATTGGTTGATTCATTTGTTTCAAAGATTTAACAATTGTGTTATAGTGATGAGTTACAGTTTGATTATTGATATTGATATTAAGTGTTGATAATGGGTCTAGTCTGAAAATTTCATGAAACTTGGATATATTGTAGCAGGTGGATCCAATGTGAAAAATCATGAAACATGGTCCATGGATGTTGTTGAGGGTTGGAACCTTTAGTGAGGAAGTCAAAGCTTCCTTCCAGTAGTATATGGTGATCAGATCAGTGGGTTGGAGCTCCCTTCTAGTATTAGCTAGAGAAGGAGTGAAGGTCATAGCCTTCTGCAAGTTGGTGCATGTGTCCTAATACAAGTTTATGCCAGTACAAGAACCAGGGGGTAGGATCTCCCTTCTAGTAGGAGTTGGAGAATGAACGAAGGTTGTAGCCTTTTGCACATGGGTTATTGCGTAATGGTATGAGTTTGCACCAATACAAGTTTGTAAAAATATTTTTCTTTATATTAAAAAGAAGATAGAGACGACAACATCAGGTGGTTTTTTTCCACATTGGGTTTTCACCTTAAATCCTGGTGTTCATGTGTGTTTCTTATGTGTGATGGTTTATTTTTTTCTTAAAGCACATGGTTACTATTTATCTAATAAGGTACTTATGCAATGGTTGAAGACCAACATATGATGAATTAAATGAACCATAAGTTCACTCGATGTACGCTAATTGTCTTAAGAATAGTCATGTACACACACAAATTCCTTTCATTAAAGTCACATATAGAAATCTGAATATAAAATGTAAAAAGTTATTGATTTGAAAATATTGATTCCCCCCCCACCTTGTATTTTTCCCAACAATTGGTATCAGAGCAGGTCCTTGGCAGAAGCATGATTGCTTGAAGGAGATCCATTGAGACAATGGGAAAGAATAAAAGGAAGAAAGCACTTCAAAAGAAGAAGACATATCAAAGAGATAGTGATAATGTCAGAGACAATTGGCAATTAGGTGGAAGAAAATATTCAGATTCAGAATCACCTTAGAATGAAGATGAACAAGAAAAAGAATTATCAAGTACTAATTTTTGGTCCTCTAGTGATACCTTTCTATGTTCTTCCAATATTTAAGATAATGAATGTTGAGATGGGGTCCCTAGGCTCAAATTTTGTCAATTAAGTCAATTTTTGTAATAGTTTTTGTGAAAGAATGTAAATTTTCTGCAAAATATGGAAGCAGAGTGCAAAGCTAAGTAAGAGTCAAAGGGGAATTAGTCCATTGTATGGATAGGTGATAGGATGGTTTTGAGACTCACCCATGGTCCACGAGCCATGGTATTGTAACGAGAAGGCTATATATAGTGATTCATAGTGAGTCTAAAGATATACTTTTTGATAGAGAATCGTTGTAAGGGAAAGGTGCTAAGGCAAGAAAGGTCTGCTTCCTATACTTAGGTGCAAGGGGAAGGCTCCTACAGCTGAGTGCGCGGAGACCTTGGTAATTCTACAACTAAGTGTGAAAGCCCCTACAGTTCGGTGCATAGGGATAAGTCTATATTTGAACATTTACATATTAATAAAGATTGTTTGAGCTGAATTTGTGCATCTGTGCCTTATTTATTTAATTTTGTTTAAGTTTATGTATATTTGCATTGTGATCTATTTTATGTGAATTAATTCTTTATTTTTGCACGAAATAGATAGATCTGTAATATTTATGCATAATAGTTGTAATTAACCACCTTTGCAGAGCTCAGTAAATTGTTAAATAAATATGCTATAGTTAACTTCTCTAAAAGGATAGATCTGCGTGAAGGTAGATCTAGGTCATAAAGGCTTCAGGATATACAGTATATTGCGTGAAAGTAATGAATTTATGTCATGTATGCCTGTTAAGTACAATCAAGTACCTTCGCGAAGGTCTGAAGGTCATTTCGGTAGATTGCAGTAGTTGCAATTTGAAAGGAATAGGCTTGTGTGAAGAAAAATCTAAGCTATAAGAACCTTAGGAAACCATTACACATGCCTCTGGATGCAGAATCCTGGTTCTAGCATCTCCCAATATTGCTTCGGGTGAGACTAGAGCCTGCGCTACGTAGGTTTTTTCCAAAAGGGCCTGTAGGTAGGTTTTTTTTGGTTGGTGTGAATAAATTTGAACCTAGGTTAGGCCCCCTTAAGCCAATATATGGTTTTTTTGTTAGGACCAGGATTAATCTGAGGAATTTGTGATGTTTACTAAGTGGTTCCCTACCAAGAAAGAAATTAAGAAGCGGCTCGATTGAAAGGAACACGTGTTCGCAGCTCAGGAAAATAGAAACCCACAGTTTTCCAAGGAACAATGGTTGAGTAGATACCTATACTTAGACGAAACCAAGAAATTTTTATATTCCTTCCCTTGCGAATTAAAAAAGTGGCTATCTAGATTGGAAGACAGTCAAGGTATGTGGATACTTGACGGCCCTATTGTGTGGACTCCAAAGTTGGTGAGGCGCTTGGAAGTTTCAGAAAGCAACATCGCGTGGGCCGTTGATCACTTTGATTGAACATTCGGAACATTTGTGATTGATTTTGCGATCAATACAATTGTTAGTTACAGTGAAGCAGAGCGCAGACTCTTCAAGGGATGACGAGGTAAGTACTTATGATCTTTGAAAACGTGGATTAAGATGTTGTTGTGAGAAAAATGAGTTATGTCATTACCTTGATGTTTGGGACTACTCAAAAGTGGAAAACCCTTCAGAAGGAACAGAGAATCAGGCTCTGAATATAGTCCACTATTGGGATCCTCATCGAGCAATGACGAAGGAATGATTCTAAATACAATGCGGAGTGTGCTGCAGTTCGTAAGTCAAGGTATCCCACAGATACCTCATCCATCCACTCCACCTCCATCGTATACACCTACACCTTCACCTCCACCTCCACCATTCAACATGGCGAACGTAATGAAGATGCCAATATTCAAAGCAGTAGGAAGTGAAGACCCCAAACAGTTCTGGTTCATTACAGATGTTGTGTGAACAGCGCAGCAAATTAATGATGATAATATGAAGAAAGAACAGCTAGTCACAGTGTTGCAGGATAGAGAATTCACCTGGTATATGAAGTACTATCAAGATCACCCTGTCGTGACATTGGTAGATACTTAGCAAGTGTTGAATCGTGAATTTAAGAAGCCTAAATCTTAGGCGCAGTTTGTTATAGAGTTTAAGGAAATAAGGTAAGTAGTGAATGAATCCTCATGGGATTTCTATCACAGGTTAAAATGCCTAATCCAACAGGCTAATATGAACATCACATACGAACAACAAAAGGATTGGTACATTGTGTTAACACCCAGGTTGTTCCCTATGACTCCCAAGGGAATACGGCCGGGGTAACCACTAACCAATCTTTGGATTACAGCTTCTAGCCCAGGTGTAATCAGAGAGGGCTCTCTCTTAAAGGTTTGTCTCTGTTCAATGGAAATTTTAGGCTAGTTATGAAGTTAAGGGTTTTGGTTTATGTTTGGTTGGGAGGATGTCTTTCTGAAACTTTAAAGTGTAGTTCTGCAGGTAAAATTAGTCCATTGGGCAATGGAGTCTGTGGCTGTTGGTTTCTTGAAATTCTGAGTTTGATGCAGCTGGAGTTACAGGGCCATTTAGATACTTCATGAAACAAACTTTAAATTGTGATAATGGAGTGCAAAAAACCAGTGAAAAGCAGTTAAGAATTTTTCACGAAGCTGGGATGTGAGAAAGGGATGTATTCCTCAGGAGCAAACTTGAATTCCTGAAACAATAATCACTGTGATGATATAGTGTGAAAGGGTAGAAATTAAGAATTACGCTTTCATTACTATAACTGAAGAAAAGATATTTAAAATAGCTTAGATTGAGTTCAGGGTAATCTGTGATTAAATCCTGGAACTATTCTTTTTCCTTGCTATTAACTGTTTAAACATAGGAAACATGAAAGAGATATGAAAGATAACAAACACATAACAAAGAGTTACTAGAGAAACTTATTGTGTCATGAGATATGCAGGAATCCTGCAACTTTCAGCTAAACACCAGCAAAACATCAAGCAACACAGAGCTTTGGAAATTCCATCATCCTTTGTATTACTTCTCTGAGAATTACAGTAAAAGAGGAGCAGAATAGATATGAACAATTTCTTACATCCAATGTCCAACCCCTGCTAACAAATGCGAGGGGGAATATATAGAAGTCTCATACAAAAATATCTCAGGTATTGAGTCATCTGAGAGATAAATATATTCTTTAACTCGTACAGGAGTAGTAGATGAGAAGTTATTGCAATCTTTTAATACAACATAAGTGCTCTTTACTTCTGTCAGAACAATTTGACCTTTGGAGCTCACGGAGACGGTTGAGCGCTTTGTTATAACTGCTGAATGACGTGTCTGTGCAGCTCTGTCCTCCTGTAGCTTCTCGGCCCTGTCACCTGTGACTGCCAGTGCTGCTGTAGTGGTCGAATACTTGTGCTGAGTTGGCTCAGCCTCTTTCTGCATACCTGTTGATGTGTCTTTATCTTCCTGTGTATGAAAACTTAAATATTTTCAAAAAGTAATAACATAATTACTGACTTTGATTTAATAGTAACTGTATCAAATTATCCCACACATCCTGTGTAGGCAATTGATGCCTCAAAATTGACCCCATGGTCTCATCTGCCTCTGTGTATTTGTAAAAATGGGGAGGCTCATCAAAAAAGTGTGTGATTTCATTCATAATAAAAAATAAACTCTCCACCCTGTTGAAGAGGGCATGTCCTGTTGCTGGTCCTATTTCTGCTGATGTACTAGCTGTCTCTACAGTTTGATTTCCAACAAAAGTGTTCACTCTCTTGGCATATTTTTCATGTGAGAGCAACCTTCCTAATGTCTCCAGCAAGCTAGGAAGACCCCTGTTTTGCAATGCCATGAACCTGTCCTGGAATTTGTTGATATCTTCTTGCATATCCTGGGTTCTTCTTTCCAGGGTCTGAACCAGGTTTCTTAATGTCAGGACCCTTTTGATCAGTGAAATGGTCTCAGTCCTGTTGCCAATTCCCATTTTGATGAGCTAGGAGCTTGTCCTGTAGTTCAGCACGTTTATAATTTTAGTGGCAATCTCAGGCATATTGCCTAGAGATGCCCTTGCCCGTTGGATCTCCCTGTGTGCTTTTCCAATGAGCGTTATTTGCTCATGGATGGC